>BGPR01002869.1:112622-145765 GCA_013235015.1 Araneus ventricosus | reverse complement strand
GCATTTTTTCCCTTTTTTTCCCTTCCAGTAACTACGTCACTTCTGAGAATAATCAGCAACTTGATTGCAGTTATCTAAATTAGATTTTACTTCTTACGCAGCGGAATCATATTTCTTTAATAGAATTACCCGTGGAAGGAAGGGAAAATAATTTGCTTCGCTCTCTACTTCAACTCATCAAAGCTCTCTTCCGCCACAGTTGGACGCCATTAATGGGAGAAAACTAATTAATATGTTTTTTTCATAATGAATTTAAAAGGTAAGACAACTTAATTGCTTTCTTGAAGATGGATCGGATTTCATAAGAAATTGAAGTGCGCCTAAGGGTTTGATTTTTGTTCAAAATAAAAATGCTTATGATGGATATTTTTTGCAATCCTGAAACTCATCACCAGAAATACTGTTCTTTAGGAATACAGAAGTATAATTACTTTCATTTTGTAAGATGAAGCAAGCAATTGCGATGTCCTTAGAAAAACATGGATACAGCTAATTTTAGAAAAAAATGTGTTTGGTGAAAAGAAGAATCATTTTTTTTATTTCTGGTTTTAATATTTCACATTTGGAGATTTCTAAAGATTCCTTCTGAGATTAAAAGTAATTCCCTTTAAAAGAAATAACGAAAAACTTGTATTTTTGTAATTACGTTTCATTGATGGGTAATTGTAATGGGTTTAAGTGCATTTTACAAATTAGGGCAAACATCGGTAAAAAAGAGATTGGTTGTGTTAAAAAGCTGTTCATTAAAGAGTTACGGTTTCTAATTTCTTTAAAAGTTGTATTTTATAAAAATTGAACCGGAAAATATAAGAAAAAACTGCCATAAAGATTTTTAGCTAACATTTCTTTAACAGTTGAAATTTATCAAAAGTAAAAGCAAAATATAAAATTAAAAAAAAATTAGCATGATTATTAACAGTGAATTTGTTAATTAGGCAAAATATTGCTAACTATTTCACATTTATCATTGCTAATTGTTATATATATATAGTTAAATACTTTCCTAACAATAAAAATTCAAATATCATTTTCAATATAAACACTTATTAAACTAATAATTAAAATTAAAAATAAAATAATGTTACCTTATTAATAATCATACAATAAAATACAAAAAGATGGATTATAAACTAATGTATTAATACTATGTAGATTGTTATTACTATGAAAAAGACAACCCGGAAATTGGAATTCCAATTATCAAATGCTTATCAGCCTTGGGAACTGATATGTCGCATTAATCCGAATTTAAAGGCGCCAACCCTCTGCGAAAGTCAATTATCAGAAAAGACAAATAGTATGGGAGTAAATCTCCAAAATATTTCAAGATAAGAAACGAGAAAATATAACTAAATGCTTACCAATTCATAGTCTTAGCTATTGTAATGACATGAGCTTTATACAAAATATAGTTCAGCATTTAAAGTGAAAATATTATTACTAAATTAGGTTATAGATACTATACTAAACACCATTAAAAAATTAAACTATAAATTTAAATTAAACTCATTATAATAATATATATTAATATGGAAATATACTTAAAATTAAATGGTGCAATCAACATTCTAAGTGTGTCATTAAGGTAGTAATATATAATACCTTACATATATGTGAATGGTTTTTATACGTGAATTGAACAAAATATTTTATGAAAGATATACAGTTACTTAGTGTATTTTTTATAAATTGTTAAGGAGTTTTCATAATTTAATATTGTCCTTACGGGCAGCACAAATACTGTAACAGCAGAAATGTTATATATTCTTACAAATTTGTACAAGTTTGCTGTAGAAGCAGATAATTAGGATTTCGTTCTCACCACTCTCCGCCTTGTGTATTTTTTTTTCTTGTCTAATTACCTGGTTTATGATTTTATTCCCTCTAGCTTGGTAAGTTATCTCATGTGTGATGTATAGATTAAATTTTAGTGATGGAAAACAAAATTAATATAATTTCCAATGATGGTCAATGGGAATCATAGACATTATTTCCAATAACTTGAAAAATTGATAATGTCATTGTCATTTTCAGTTAAAATATCCATTGTAAAAATATGCTTGAGTTTTCTCTAAGCGTCATTGAAAATACGATATGAATGCTGTGTTTAAAATATGAAATACAGTAGGAGTTTTGTTTGAAAAATGCTTTACATCTCCACTAATAATAAAGGAGAATGTGTAGATGTCTGTTTATTTTGCGCTCTACAGGGCAGACCGCTGGACCTAGAGAACTACGAAAATTGGCACAAACATACTTAGGAGGGTGGGAGTGTGGATCTTGGAGCCCTTTTTTTGAAATTGTAATTCGAATTTTATTTAATGAAAAATTAAGCAAAATTTTGGCGTTTTTCCTTAGTAATTTCCGAACAGACGATAGCACAAATCATTTTTACACCATCTGGAAGTGCACACAATTACCTTTTCAATGATATCTATTAAGTTGCCTTATAATTTTTTCTCTAATTTTAATAGCCTTTTAAAAATATTTTTTTGCATAATTTACAATACTTTTTATTGTTGCAACGCAATTCATTGTTTCTAAACCGATTTCATTGTTTAAACAAATATTTAATTGCGTGTTTCTCTTTCATCGTTTCATTTTAATATTGAAATCGAATGCATGTTTTGCAAGATAAATAAGAAAGTGAAGATGGCGCCGACAACGTGCAATTAGATGTTACATGGCATGGTCACTTATTTGACTTCATTAAGGGCATTTATGTAGACAATGAACATAACATGTGAAAAGCCACTAAAAGAACATGGTTTAAATATCTACCACACGCTAAATTACGTTGTTAAAGCAGCCATGAAGACAGAATCCTACAAGATTCAATTGAAATCATATTCCCGGCATACAAGGTGCTCGCTGAAGGTTGATAGTAAATAATAAAATGTTCTTATATAACTTTGGTAGCCTTTTTTTACATTCAATATTATTGTGATCTTCTGTTGGTACGGGTTTTGTAAATATACTGTAAAAGATTTTGGGCTCATTTCATCAGATCTGAATTTTTGAATAGGGAATTTATTTAGAAGGGCGAGTTGCATGGAAATGTTAAATACAACTCAGATGCATAGTCCATAACATTATACAGTAAAACCGGTTTAAAACGATATTGTAGGGACGAAGACAAAATATTGTTACAGACAGTTTGAGCTTTTGCATATCCAATGTTTATGTACATATGCATATACTAATATAATAAATTATTTTATTGAGCTTGTTCATCCATTTTATAAACACCTGCTGATATGAAATTTTGTAAACCTTAAATTTTTAAAACTATTTTATGAATTTGAAGGTGAAAATTTTAGTTAAAATGTTTGCTAACAATAAATTATGAATAAAAGAGAGATATAAGCATAATTTTATATAATAATAATCCCTTTGTCATAGTAATAATCCCTTTGCCATAATAATAATCCATTTTGTCATCTTGCTTCATCCACCATGTATCATGTGGCCTCATTTTCCAAGTAAAAATTTGGGATTGTACTGTAGCAGATTTGTAATGAAGTAAAATTATCTTTATAGACAGGTGCATTTAATAAGTGATTATCCCTGTCGGCAGGTTCAAAATTCATTGAATTAATAAGAATTCTGCCGAAACCACCGAAAATATCGGTACAGTCAGATCTATTGTTATGGACAGCATCGTTATACAGAGGTTTCACAGAATTTTGGAATTTTGTATTGAGAAAATAACTTAAAATCAAAATCAACAGAACAGAGAGAAGGAGAAACTATTTTTTATGTGAAAAAACTGTTTAATGATTATATATTTTCTATTTGTCAATGTTCAGATGTTATTGTTAATACTGGAGCTTGATATTATTAAATAAAAGGGAATGTTCCCTATATACCAATAAAATAATAAAAAACTTTACTGCAAAGAATGCAAGCTATCACAATTAAGATTTTAAAGATATCAAATAACTCATAATTAAAGAATTCTTATTCTGTATTTTTTTATTATAATAGCATAACAGTTCATTTCATACTATTTTACAGAAGTTAAAGGTCCATTTGCATGTTTTTCAAGAAATACGCTCTCAGTTTAGCAAATAATAAAGAACTGTTCTTCAACATTTCGATGCTTCTCAAGAATAAGATTTTCGTAATCCAGTCTTAAATAATTAATACGATTTGACTTCACATATTAACTAAACGAAACTGCACATTATTCTTGCTAATTTACGAAGTTCTGTAACCTATTCCTTTTGCGAATAAATAATCAATTTAAAAGCGAAATCATATTTGACTTAACTTGAAATCTCTAGTGTCGTGACATTACAGACATCACAAACACACATTCATTCTCACCAAGTTCTGTTCGCAATGTAATCAAATGTTGAACTTTCATGTAAAGAAAAGCCTTTCACCACCAGTGGTTCTCTAAAAGAATATTTAATCATAGCGCAAATTACAAAACACACTCTTTCCAAATTAGGCGCCTGAATAAAATTCACGACTGGCATAATTTAGTCCATTGTGCTGGATGAAAACCCCCTGGTAACTTTAAATTCCAAGACATTACCGCAAAGTTAATTCATCAGAAGGAGTTCAGTTCTGACTACATAGCCACCAGGTGAAGTCAAACACGTGCGTTACCGAATATCTAATTAAAAAACTTGTTTTGAAGGCAGCGAAATATTGATCTTGAAATTGAACGCTTTTCCTTCAGGTCTTTATTTTGCATTTGCATCACTTATTCTTGGAGGTAATTAGGAAAAGTTCGGGACTAATCTTCATCCTACCTGGGATGACGCCAGTAAGTATTGTTTGGAAAGATCGTTTAAAGCGTAATTAAAAGCAGCAACTGAATGGCACAAATTAGTCGGCCCGCAAACTTTTCTTTTGTGTGAGCTCTGGCGGGCTCAAAAAATGAATTCTGATAATAAGGCAAATTTAAACTGATCTCATTCGCTAATTAATTAGCATGATGAAGAAAAAAAGTACTTTTGAGCTGACAAAGTATGAAGACATCTTTTTAATATGTTTAAGGTATCCGTTTAAAATCGCCGTTTTTGATGAAATTATCAAAAACATTTTTATGATTTAATTTTGTAGCCTGTTTAATCAGCTTTCTAAAACTGTCTCAATTTTTACTCTACGTGAATTACAAATGGAGTTACAGCTGTTTTATTACCGAACTGTAAGAATTATTCTATGTTGCATGAAAACTTTAAATGTGGTTTCTGAGAAATGATATTTTTGAGGAAAACTGTCGACCGTAACAACGATTTCTTAAGCGGTTATCCAAGTATTGATATGAAATTTTCTGAGATTGTTTTCTGTAATATGCTTGATGTTTTCCTCTAAAAACTAAGGTCAATTTTAAAATCAAGTATTATTTTTAAGTGCTTAAATATAAACGAAAAGCATTTTTTTATGAAAAATTACCAGTTTAGTAACTATGTTCAGCTATATCTCAAAACTATTTTGAAGTACAAGGAATATTTTAGAGCATAACACAGATAACTGTCATAAAAATGTACTCCTACAAGGATTTATGTATATTTAGAATATGATTTTGTCTATGGCTGTTAGAGTAAGGCAAATATTTAAGTAATTTTTCTTCAAATTTCTCAGTTTTTTTTAAAAAATATTATTTTGAAAGCCTAATTTTACAATATTTTCATAGTTTTAAAACATATGCAGTTGAAAAATAACATTAAACAATATCAGTTATTATTCAAAAAAATGTTATTTTTCAAAAAAATGTCTCCGAACATAGTCGGATACATTAAGGTATTTTAGAAAACAACTCATTCAGCTATAACTATATATACAGAAAACTATTCATTTCAGCTTTCGGAAATTCTAATTTAATTAATACATCATTCATTTGTGCGTTATAGGAACATCGCAAAAATTAAATCGGTGCGCATTATTCTCATTATCAAAGTATTAAATTATTTTAAAAACAAGGTAATATCCAGCAAAGTTAGTATTACAGCCTTAAAGTCAAATATTTTTGACTTTAACTCTATCGATACTGGGCCGTCCCATATGTCCCTTCAAGTAAAAGACGATAGCCGTCTGAAACGTCCGAAAGTCACAGGGAAATTTCCACCTCCTTTCGTTAAGTGTGATTGATTTCACACCAGCGGCAGGTGCTTTCTTCGTTAGAGTGGCTCGTCCAGATGTGTTTGGGGAAGAGGAGAGTTTTCTTACAATTCGGGCAATGCCAGCTGCCATTGTGGTCTTTGAGGGGGGAAAGTGAATTTCCCTTATCTTTGATAGAAGAGCTCGGACGTTCTCGTATTTTGAGTTCCCTTTATTTCAATGGCCTTATGAATCAGAGGGTTAAGACGGATAGCGATGAGCATAACATATGTTAAAACAGGTAGTATAGCACCTTTTATACAGACTTCTTTACGAACAACTAGTAACAGAAGAATCATATAAATAAATAAGCTTTCAATATAGTTTTTTTATTATAGTATTATCGCATAGTATCTGATAGGTAAGCTTCTTTACAGATAACTAGTAAGAGAAGGAACATGCGAATAAATGAGGTTTCAAGCGTATCATTTCATTATACATTATTCTAATAAAATTAAATATTTTTATAAAATATATTATTCATATTTAACATTCCGAATCTCAAAAATCACATATCAATTATTCGTACAATTTAGCGGTTGTCTCTATTTTAGAACTGATGATTCACTTTGCTGAAAAGTATTTGGACTTATTCAAATCTATATTTTTTTTACAATACCAAACCCACATCAAGCAGTCTTCTTTTGTCCACTACCCGAGTGTTTCCTGATTAAAAATTAAATTTATATATAGACATAACACTATATTGAATTAGTTTTCATAAAGCGAATGAAATCACATTTTATAATTTAACATTAATGTTGTAAATAAAAATGTTAGATTTCATCATTTAAAAAACCACTGTCGAAACCAGGTTTCAGGAAAGTAAGCGAAGTTACAGCTAAAATCCCAACGGATTTCGTGAAAGTTTTAATTTATATTTAATTGTTTAGTTAAAGTAACATATGACATTAAATTAGTTAAAAATCAAAGTTCTTTTTGTCCCTCCATATTTCGATTGGCAGGACCCATTAGTTGTTTTTAGTTCGACTATATAACGGGCCGTCATGAGTTGCTTACCCATTTGTGGGAAAACCACCAACTTTCTAACCAAAACAAAATCATGCTATCGAATAACAATAATCAATTTAATATATTCTTTTCAACATTTAATATGGATGAAAATTTATATTAATATCAAACTACAAAATATTATATTTCTTTGTTCAAAATAGCTATTACATTTTGGGACATAACTTCTGCAGATAATAATTAATCTGCAGAGTAAAATAATTTAAATCTTTATTTATTCTAAGTATATAGTGACATACTAGTTCTGCTATGTGTTTAATTTTCCATGATTTATCTATATCCTTAATTTGCATTGATGATAAACGTTTCTAAGAGAAGTGCTTCGACTTTTAAATGGATATTACCACATCATCTCAATTTTAAATGGATATAACCACATCATCTCAACTTTTAAATGGATATCACCACATCATCTCAACTTTTAAATGGATATCACCACATCATCTTGATGGGTTACCACAGTTCTGAATTACGATGCGTTCCTAATAGATTATTATATTGCTTTGAACAAGAGATTATATTTATTTGAACTAAGAGAAACAGAAATTAATTGAATATTCATTTCTTACTAATGAATTCTTATCTTTTATTAGATGTTTGATTCAAGTTTCAAAAGAGTAACTTTTATAAATATTTTCTCTCTTTCAAGAGATAATTTCAATCTATTTAAATTTATTATTCCTGTAAATTATCAATTTTTAGACACGACGAAAATTGCGGTAAATTGTTAGAAATTAAAATTTTATCAGATAAGCAGTAGATAAAGACTAAAGATTTGAAATGTTTTATTCGATCTCTTTATTGAATTTACTATATTTTTTTCTGAAATTTCAGCATTCACGCTGTAGGGGAAACTAGGGATACTTGATCCTACGCGATTTCTCAGATTGTGAGATAATTGGTAATTTGGGTGTGACATTTTTGTTTGACCTTTCGTCACATTGTCTATTGTAGGGGATTTTCATTCCAATCTGAAAAGTCATCGTAATGGTGAGTGGGTAAATATATTTTGGGGATCCAAAAGTAAATTTTCACTTTTCATTCCTCAGTGGATAGGAAGTTCACGATTGAAGATATTAAGAATTACAATATTTCTGAGTTTTAAGCATACATCTAGCTATAAGTTGATAAACGATGTTATGCAATATCTTAATTCTAAGGGATTTAATTTTTAGATAATTAAAAAAAAGTCAAGTTAGGAATACTTGACCATATCAGAAGCTATTGCAGCTTTGATTTCGTAACCGATCGAAGCACATTTTGTGGTTGGGATCAGTTTTCTGGTGCCCGAAGTTTGTCAGCAATATTGGAATATTAAATATAGATAATAATTATTTGAAAATTGTTTGTAAGTAATTATTTAATAAAAAAATATCTTTTAATATGATAATTTCAAATAATTATTTTAGTAAGAATTTTAAAAAGAATGGAAATTTAATTAATCTACATTTTCCTCACCTGAGGAAGAAAGATTAATTATTTTTATTTAATACTAGCCGCCTTTGGCGACCAGCTTGATTGCTGGGAATATAAATTCGACTGACTCTCTTATGCATAATTTGACATTCATGGTTCCGTTAACAAAGTAATTTTAAACTTCAAATTGCGATAGACATTTTGACCGCGATCTCTTCGTAGCCTTGTACTTGTTCTGTTCCTTGTCGAGATGATAGTTCGTGATGGAGTCAAGTAACTGTTCGTGTGAAGTAAAATCTAATTGTACGTAATTGACGCGAACTTTAACAAATTTGATTTCAGCATTGAAATAGCGAGGCACGTTTTACGTACAGCAGCATGTTAATTGACTTACAGCATGTTGATCAAATGAATGTAAACATAGCAACCATAATCGTTCAGTTTTCTGAATTGTTTCCTTATATACTTACTATCTTGATGTCTGATTTCACAGAAAAATTATCAAATAAAAAAAACCCCATAGGATATTTTCTTAGCTGTCAACAATGGAAGAGAAACACGCAATTAAATATTTGTTTAAACAATGAAAACGGTTTGAATTTGACTGTAACAATGAAAAGTATTGTTCTAAATCATGCCCAAAAATATTTTTAAAAATTCATAAATATTAGAAAAGAATCGAATGACAACTTAATTGAAATCATTGAAAAGATATTTTTCTAAAAGTTCAGATGGCGTGAAAATAATTTTTGTGATGTAATATTTTCGGAAATGAAAGAAGAAAACTCCAAAATTTAGCTTAATTTTTAATTAATAAAAATTCTAATTAAAATTTTTAAAAAAAGGGCTCCGAGGTGCACATTCCCACATTAAAAGGTATGCTTGTGCCACATTCAGTTATTCTAGGTCTAGCGTCTTTTCTGTAGAGAGCCAACACACAGACAGACACACATTCTCCTTTATTATTAATGGACATTCTAATAAAAATCTCTTGCACAAACTATTTGTCATCTTTGGTTTTATTTAACGTTTCGCCATTTCTGTTGTATATATGTTTCTTTCTTGATATGAATTTTATTTTTTTATTCTTTTGCTTTTATTTTTCTTTAGATATTAGAAAAAGCGAGTAAATCTAATAAGGGGAGTCGGAACACCTATTCCGACAATGTTGAATTGACCATTTCGATGTACCTTTCCTCAAAGTCCGTTATAGAGATGTTCGAAATTTTTTATACAAGTAAAGTATATCTTTCTCATTATACTGAATTAAGCCTTCGGTTAATTTTAATTTTTTTATAAATTTACAAAATATTTAATTAGACACAGTGAAATGTTACCCTATTTTGACAAAAAAATTTGTAAAAAATAAATTTTTGAGTCTTTTTAAAAAGGCCCATGTCAATATAATGAGAAATGTGTACTTTACTTGTGTAAAAAATTTAAAACATGTATCTGTAATAGATTTTGAGAAAAGGTACATCGAAATGGCCAATTTAACATTGCTGGTTTTGAACAAAAAAATGTAGAAGATAGATTTTTGAATTTTTTTTAAACTCATTTCAGTATAATGAGAAAGTTGTAATTTACTTGTGTAAAAAATTTCAAACATGTATCTATAACGGTTTTTAGGAGAAAGTACATCGAAATGGCCAATTTAACATTGTCAGAATAGGGATTTCTTGTTTTTTATAACATTTTTTAGATTTTTTTTTCGTTTTGGTGCTAATATGTTTTGTTGTTTTTTTTTAATTTTTCAAAGCCGGAAAATTCTTTAACGCGCTAATGAAATTTCCAGATTTAAAGTTCCATTTCTATATTTTTTTATTTAATTTAATCAATATTTTATGTGCTTCTGAAATTTTGAACTAATTTAATTCAATAACTAGTTTTAATGTAATGACTTAACGAATTTAATTTATTAACTAGATTATATTAATAACAATTGCGTTTCATAGTAACCACATTATTTAATTTTTAATATTAGTTTCATTAATATTATTTGATAATAAAGAAGTTTTTAATTCAGTAATTATAACCTAATATTTGAATTTAGCGTACATACAAATTATCAAAAGAATTTAAGTACATTTTTGCATGTAGGTCAACTGTCCCTAGCTCAGGGTCAAGTATCCCTAAGGTTAGGGGGACTTGACCCTACGCGATTTCAAGAAATATATGTATTTTATGATTAAATGAGCTATCAATTTAGCAGAAGTATACATCTCATTCTTAAAATTAGATCGTTTTATGATACTAACAATTCAAATATTCGAGAAATATAAGAAAAATTAAAAGTAGGGTCAAGTTCTCTAGTTTTCCCTATATTCTGCATTTAAAACATATTCTTACACTGACAATCTGAAATGTTTTCAGACTTTCCGTGAGTTTCATCTGAATTATTATGTACCACGCAAACATTACATTTTTACATTGCGAGTGTTGTAATTTAACACATAGAGAATCAGAATTTTTGATTCTAGAAAGTTTTTTATTAGCTGGTAATGACATTGTTGAATCTACCGCAGTCCTCCAAAATGGGGCAGAAAATTAAATTCCTTATAAGAAATGCCAGTTCTCGAGTACTGGTTGAAATTTCATATAGTTCATATGAAGTTTCAACCAGTATTCGAGAACTGGCATTTCTTATAAGGAATTTAATTTTAATTAATAACACTTTGAAAAAAGAAATTGATGAAAATGACGGAAATCAAGGTGGAAAACATAAGCTATATTCTCATTTTACCTATTTATCAAAATTTAGAGATTATTTTCATCATTATAGGCTCGTTCAGGATCCTGTGATCACTCTTTCCGTGTCCTACAGCCCATCGTCTCATATATGTGATCGCAACTTGAACGTTTTATTTGAATTTTTAAACGGCACTAGATGGCGGTAAAAACAGTTACTTTTTCCAATAATGTTGCAGGTTCCGGGTTTTTCTTTTTGCATCAGGGCCATTTGCTTATGTAAACAACTACGCGTGTTAGGATTGCACAATTAAAGAGCTATTATTTATTTTGCGGGCGATTTTTCTTATATTTTGATGGCATGATGAAAGGATGGAATGTTTATTGGTTAGGAGTTGGAGTAGAAATTATCGTTTGCAGTTTGGAGTTCGCTAGGTAGTATTTTGTATTTTTGGGGTAAATTTTATTTTAGTTCAATTGTTTTTTTTAAAAATATCATGAAAATTTTATTACATTATATTCGAATATATTATCAATGATAATAAATTGCAAATTTCAGCGTATTTACTTGCAGTAATGATTTTATATGAATTTTTAAATGAAATTAGGCTTAACGGAAAAAATTGCCCGGTTCCGTGAGTACGTATCCTTCCGGAGCGCGTGGCCTAGGAAAGAGACTCTTTCTACTTTCGCTGGTCCTGAACGGGTTATACGAATAACATACTTAAAACTGAGTAAATTAAAATGTGTTTAGTTGTTTTATCTTATTAAATTTTTTAAACATGAAAATTCTCACAAAAAATATCACCACTCGAACACCCAATTTTGATTAAAATTTAAATAGTTGTTAAGAACAAAAAAGTTAAATTTTTATACATGTTTTACGCATCTTCCCTGTATTGGAAGGAATAGACATAAAAACGAGAATAAATATATATAGGAGTCTTTCCTATTCAAGTCCGCCATTTTTTTCTCGAAAACTTTTTTTTTAGTCAACTTTGAAGTGGGAATGGATGGGAAGTTTCTAAAGTACTTGGATCGTTGTTTTAAAAAAAGATATGATTGATTAGATTTTTAAGGAATTGATCTGTCTTTTCGAAAGCATTTTTTGAAAGATTTCTTCAAAATAAACAAGTTTGGATTCACTCGATTCTACAAGACATAAACATTTCTTTCAAGCAAAAATATTTGTGAAATTAATAGAAAAGTCAGATCTTCTCCAATGCTGAGTTTGAAACAATATTGCAACAAAAAATATTCTGCTTAATTTTATTGTACATATTCAATTCAATTCAGAATATTACACTACATTACATTTTGAATGTGTCATTCCTTTTTAAATGCTGAAGAGCATTTTCCATTGCAACGATATGAACACAGCATATTGCAGGTTCTTACTTCATAATTATTTTTCTAAATGTTTCTACTCAGTTCAGTGCTAGGATGCTTGCAGTTTTTTTGTATCTTTGTTGAATTATCATGATAAAATATTAATTGATACACATATTTGATCAAAAAGAGTTTTAAATGCTTGCATTTATTCAGGTACTTCGAAATTTCAAAAGCACTCCAAAAATTTGCAACGTAATTCTTTGTAAGAAATGATTTATCATACAAACTTTACATCCGTAGGTAATCGTTAGTGCACATACATGAAACCGGCTTATTTACTATTCTATACATCTCTTTAATTCTTCAAGAATTTACTGACTCTAAAAGTGAATACTTAAATAAAATTAATACCTAAGATAAGAGAAAATTAATATTATTATTGCTTTATGAAGGAAATGTAACTCTTATTGGACAAAATCTACCCTCGAGTCGTAAAATTTAAAAATGAGCATTTTTCCAACTTTTTGAGAACTTCTAGAAACAACATATGATGATCGATGCTTCAATATCCGATTTCATGAAACGCGTCCATAATTTATTGTTGAAATTTTCAAGAATGCGATGTGACCCAAAAAATGCCTACATAATTAGATTAACTATTGCATATATCATTCATAGAATGCGTCACTTCATTATTTAAATATATTTATATTATAATTAACAATGGAGTTAAAATTTGGGTATTTGAATTAATCTAAGACCAATCTTCATGGAACAAAAGAAAGTTATAGAAAAGAGGGAATCTGAGTTGTAGTACATACATATAATTGCATTTGCCTGATATTGCTAAAGATGAATGTCCTAGCAGGGACGCAATAGAGACTTAATGTTTATGCCGGATGATCAGCTACAGTCGGAGATTTAACAGTTATCATTGAAGGTAAATATGCCCAAATGAAAATTGATATATACAGTAACATTTACAATTATTCTGTAAGTTGTCGTATCTATAGCGCCTGAACAAAAATTACCAGAGTTTTGATAACTTCCGATAGCTGTCGAAATTCCACAATTCAATTCATGTATGATGCGTCTCATTGAATCTTTGTTTTTTCGGACTCCCTGTAATTTCACTATGTATAAACCATTTTTTTCTTATGCTCATCCCTAGTAGCACAGAAATATTATAAAATATTTGTACACTGTTATACAATATTAAGAAAACCGAGGAACACTGAATACCGTAACAAAGTATTGTGTAGTATATAACAATATTTCCGAGATACTAAATTTTCATAAATAATATAAAAGCAATGTATTTTATAAAAATCTTCATTTACCTCAGGATATCACTTAATTTGAGGTTTTATTTTAAAAAACTCCACTGGAACAGCTATTTTTTGTATGCTGAATATTATATCATACTATACAATACAATGAAAACAATATTTTAAATTCTACGTTTATCGACGTTATACAGTATTATTTGTTTAAATGGGTCTACCATAATGAAAATAAAGCATTTTCTATATAGTAAAAAATTGCGAAGTGAGTTCTGAATTGTCAATATGTGTATTTAAAAGAGACCCTTAGTATGAATAGTGAAATTATTCAAAATTAGTTAAGACGAAATCGCTAGGTCTTCATACACATGCAGACATTCACTTAAAGTAATTAATAATGCATTACGGTAAACTAAACTTACTAATTGGAGCACACATGGACGTGGTATTAGAAATAAAACCGAATAAAGTTAATGACGAAGCTTATTAATACACTCCATTAGATTTCTCTGCCCTTTAACACTCAGCTCTGTAGACACGGTCGCAGCGAAGCGCCAGATGTCACCCAATAATCATAATCATTTACCAACAGGCAATCAATCAAACAGTTTTGGTAGCAGATTCTCCAAACTACATTATTTGGCTACCACCACTGTGTTGCGGAGCAACTAATCAATCGAATTGCCATCGAGGATGGAGATATTCAATCTTTGTCATTGCATCATCTAACATCCCAACCACCCAAGATTGGACCTTCTGGGATCAAAGCCAGACAAGTCTCCTTCCTTCCCAACATCCCTTGAACCCAAGAGTTACTCGAAATCATTTCCTACCTATAATTTTGTAGATGAGTCAAGGAGTCTGGGTTTGTCAACCACGGAGAAACCTGGAACCGAGACTTCCCTTCTAATGATAATGGAATTCAATTTCTTCGTTTCTCCCCAACTTGCACATTTATTAGCGTCACTGTCAGATAAAGAGTAGCCGTTGCTTTACTAAACAGTAGAACCCTTTTAGTGATTTGGAAAAAGGGTCTGTTGCAAAAAGGGTTTGGAAATATTAAACAAATAATACCCATAATGATGTATACAATCTTCTTATGATCATAGGCTTTAAAATACTCATTTTATAATATATTTCAGTAGTAAATTGAACAAAAAGCAAAAAATGGGAGATATATTAGTGAAAATATAAGCTTTTGAAGGAAATTCTTATTCTAGAAGCAAACTATAGAATGTATCTATAAAAAAATTTCTTTCTTATACCGAGTAAAAAAAAATTCTATTCCTAATAAATTGCTATGCTTTTATTACCAGAAAAGTTAGACGCTATGTGAATTTTTAGTTTTCAAATGGTATCCTCTGTACATATATATAATCTTTCAAGAATTGGGACAGATTAGATTTTAAATTTAGGAACTATTAACGGAAGCGCAATTATAAGAGCTTCTTTATTTTACAAATTTCAATTTTAATGATATAATTTTAGGTTCTTAATTGTTTTTATTAGATTCATAACTACTACAGCCACTGAATTTATGAATGACTTTCAGTAAAATATACATAAAAATTAACCCAATCTAGAGGCAAAATATTCTTACATACAATCACATTTAAATTTAAATGCATTTACCTTCCATGAGAGAATTTTTCATTTTATTTTATATCTTTATTTTTTCTTATCTATCTTTTTCAATATATTCTTTGATTAAGATACACATTAATTTCCTTTAATTCATTTATATTTGCATTATTATATATGAATCCATTATATCCACAGCAGATTGATGATTGACAACAGAAAGAATTCGAAGTCAATATGTGTTACATTCCCTTTTCTTCAAAGGTAATTAATCAAAATTCCAGCAGAAAGACATGAGATTTAGCTGATAACGTCAAAAGAAGCAAGTAAAAAATTGGATTCTGAAACAATCCAAGATGTAATATTCGAGAACATAAAATAAAAATACTTTTATAGTTATTGCAAAACTGACATTTCCTAAAATATCGTGCTCAAGATGATTGATTGCGATAGAACATTTTGGTGACCACTTTTTTTATTTCAAATCGTAAATAAACTCGATAAAATAGAACTATCGATTCAATGTTTTTTTTTATCTCCTAGCTGATATATTTCATTCGTTGAATGTTATCCACTTCAAAAGGGAATCAAATTCAAATGTTATCCTTCACAAGATATTTCAAACCTTTTAGCAAGGGACTATATAAAGATATCTTTCTTACACAAGGAGATATTATAAAATGATAGTTGAAATGCGATTACATTTTAAAATACTTTGCGAAAAATTTGTGGCAAAGAAATAAATAGAAACTAAATTTATACGAAATTAATAAACATACACTAAAAAGTTAATCTATTACAAAATGTGTTAAGTAAAGCAAGAAAAATAAAGGGAAGAGAATAGAGTAAGCTAATTTATTAAATGGTCTTATTAAAAAATTTCTAATTTTAATATAATCTGTTCAATCTTACTTATATTAAATACTTCTGTATTTAAAATTCCTCTGTGTAATATTTGTAATTTGATAAATTTGTAATTTTCTATATAAATTATTTTTCAGAAGTTTGAATTGCAGTCTGTTAAAATATTGAGTAAGGAAAATGTAAAATTATTTTTTGAATTTAGATATATTTTGACCTCTAAGGAATCTTCTTATAATAATATCATTATGACATTTTCGCTTGTTAAAAAGCTGTTAAAATTTTATAGTAGTAAAAAAATATATATAGTTTTATATAAATTTAATATTAAGATAGATGCTCTAAATATTAAATTATTCAGTAAAAGACTCATTTTTATAACATGTGAGCGATCTTATAAATGAACTTATGTTTGATTTATTTGCGAAAGTCACCGAAATTTCGCAAAAGAATTCTAACTTTGAAGCAAGAATCATTTTTGTAATTGATAGAGAAAAAGAAATGACAAATGACTTAAAATATATTTATTATGCGTATGTGGTGTTAAATAAGTTATGGGTCTGCGCAGCGCATTGATGTACAGTGCTCGCATACGTAATGGTCACATTAGTCAAATATTATAATATGCAATATTGTAATTTTATAAGGTTCTGAAATGCTTCAAAATGAATTTTATTATCAGAAAAATATTCAATGCTCCGATTGCATCATATTAAACAGAATTAATCGATTTAAAAATCTGACTCATCTTAATTTTGATATTATTATGTTCCAAATTTTAAAATTAAGTTTCAAATGTTTAAAATTTATCTAAACAATACAAAAAGTTGTTTATATAATTTTTTTTTATATATTTCAGATAAAATAACGAAATAATTTGAGAAAAGAAAGAATTTTGTATCAAGTATATGTAGAATAGATCTATTTAAAATTTAAACGCTAAATTATTTCGTATGTAATCCTATCAATACTGAAATTGGATAACTGAATCTTTCAACTTCCTTATAGTTTGGAACATATCCTATATAAACCAATACACATTCTTATTTATCAGTTTTCTATCCTACATCTATAAAATGGTACTTCTTATTGATGATTAAAGCTATTTATTCCATAATTGGGAAAATAATATATGTAACTATATTTCCCATTCTTTCCCAAATAAATTGAAAGCAACCTGTATTTTTTTGCTTGAATTTCAAATAACTAATTCGTATTTAATTTGCATCGCAAGAGAGCAAGTCAAGTTAAATAAAAAACGCTTCCATATAAACACACTTTAATTAGTGCTCTAAAAGGAGATATTCGTATTTTAAATATTTCTACTTTTTCACCGTTAATTTATTGTCCATTATTATAAAAATTTTGGAATAGTGCTGTTAATACTTTTCTCAAATAAACTGTCATATGACGTCTCGTGTATGAAATTAAATTCTTTTAAAAGAATCGATTTACTAATAATGAAGTTCTGAAAGTATTAGTACATTGTTGTTGAGAACACAAAATGTGGAAAATTTCAGAACTGTAGCACATAACGAAGCGTGTAAAAAATCTATGACAAAACTCTATCTTTGCAAACCAGAAACAAGCCAAGTAATATAAAATTGCATAGCAAAATATAATTAATTTTAATGTAACTTGATTCATTTCGACTAGAAGTGAATTATCAGATGGAATTGGGGAATGATAATCTATGCATTTCATTCTAAAACTGATAATCTATTTTACTCATCTAAGGATTTCCTTGAAAACCGATATGCAGACACGAAATTTATTATTTTTTATCATTTTCAGTAATACTCGTGTAAATCAAAAGAAAAATCTTTGAAAGTCTAATTTTCCACTCATGTCTTATTAGACATTTTGAAGAAAGTCTTTACCTAAGCTGTTATTCATATATTTCAAAGCAAAAGTATTTTGTTGTTTCCTTGAAAATCTGTGTATATGTTTGCGTATACTTTTTTATGTTTAATTCTTTCGTTTTGAATGCGAAGTATTTCAAAAAACATTGCAGGGATATTGGGAAAAAAATATAAATTTGAATAGTTTACAAATAAATTTTTAATATTTTTTATAATAAAATATTTTAACTTCTTAGTCCTAGGGTGATCTTAATATATATATATATATATATATATATATATATATATAAATATATATATATATATATATATAAATATATATATATATATTTTATAGATATCTCTTGAATTTTTTCTTATATTAATTCTAAAACCTCTTTTATAATCGAAGTCATAAAATTTGAAAATGTGCAATACCATTTTATCAAAATTTTAGTGCAAGCAACCCTCGTATGGATTTGTTTTCATTTGAGTAACTTTACGTCCATTTTTGAAGAAGCATGAGGGCTATTTTGTAGCCCTCCTAACAATGTTGTTTTCATATTACTGTCTTGTGCGCTCTCTGTGTTTTAGAAAAGACTAGAAGTACCCGCACGGCGTTGCCATTGACATGATTATTATAATGCCTGTTCTGTTTTTACTGACTACCTGTGCGCCAAATTTCAAGGCTGTAAGTGCAATATTTTTCATCTAAAATCACACTCGCACAAAAATTGCCTTTTATGAGTATAGAAAAACTGGTTGAACAAAGACCCAAGAATTATAAATAAAAATCTTGTTATTTTTTCCATGTGGAAACGTGTTTATTAAGCTTTTTTTCATTAAAAAATGAACTGTTAGTAAGCTATAAATAGAGTTTTATTTTTCGTCAGTTGTAAGCATCATTAGCGGAAAGGTGTTTTTTTTCACATCTTTATTTTATGAAATATTTTCAACAAAGTCTTCGTTTCGCTTTTTTACTCTTTGTAATAAAATAGGTGAGTTTACAACGCTTGTATTTAGCTGAGATTTAAAACATTTTTTATGAAGTGTTAGACAGTTAAGAAATTCTAAAAACTCTTCTAAATATGCTCATTCCAATGGATGGATCATCATTCATGTTCGCCTGAATCTTTGCCGTTCTTTTTGTTCAGAGTAATGTATTTTCTTCGTTTTCACTGTGTTATCTTCCCCTGAATTACGACTTCATGTTCCTGATGCAATTAGCATTGAATTTGTTTCGTAAATTTCTTTTTTCTCTTTCTTTTTATTCTGTTAAAAGCTAAGCCGTGTTATTTGAAGATTTCTCTAATTATGCATTTAAAAGTTAAAAGTTTTCGGACGACGCGTAATGTATAACTCAACTTTATTTCTATTTAAATACCGAAATAATATAATTATGTTGTTCTATATATGGGTCATTCTCACGAGAAGGTGATTTTTACAGTCCCGACGTGAAAAATATTAGAAAGTACAACAATTTTCCTAATGTTTTTATTCATATGTATAATTTAAGTTTTAAGAAATCTATTACTATCTAAATCTATCTATTCAATACTTTTCTACTTAAATATTTTTACTCTTTAACTCGGATTTTTCAATGAATATAAAACAAAAGTCCCCTCCGTGGACTTCCCTACACTTGAAATTCAAAATAATTTTTGCTGACACTCAAGCAATTTTTAAAAAATTTGCATTTTTTTCAGTATTAACTAGTTTAAAGTCTCTACTTAAGGTCTAACCTAAAATTTTTAACCTAAATTTTAAAAATAAAAAAACACTGAAAAAAATAGAAAACGTGACCACTAATATAAGGGTATTTATTTGTCTTAAATGGAAACATCCATGCAATTTCTAAGATTTTTGTACATACTATTAACTAGTTTAAAGTCTGTACTTGAGTTCTAACCTAACATTTTTTAAAAATTATTTTTACTTAGTAATTAATTTTTACACTTCGTCCCAGTCAAATACGTCTCTCTCCGTGTACAAAGAAAATAACTTTAAAAAATATCATAAATGGCAATCCATGTCAAATCATCATGAAAGTGTTTAGAAGAGAGGCAGAGAATTTGTTCTTTACGGAAACAGTTTTGTTCTACTGCGAATTTATTGAATATATTTAAATTTATTAATTCCATTTAGAGCTTGGTAAATTTGTCAGCGTCCACTTCTTAGACATCATAAGTAAGTTAAGAAAAATCTAATTTATAATTAAAATACAAAATTTTGATAGATTTAGTAGAGAATTTAGCAAAAATAAGTGTAGCACTTTAGCAACCTAAACGCCAAAGCACTTAAAAATTCAAAACTTAGTTTTTGTCTCCTCTGTGGACCCAGCATGTCCAGAGAGAGGATTGGATAGTTAATGAAAGAGACAAAATCTCAAAAATCATGAAACAGTTATATAAATTATAATAATATCAATTAAAAGTTCTTTGGTAGTTATTTTTATGGAATTTAGTGATTTTGTTTTGTATTTTTAAAAAAAATTGAAATTGGAATTATATTCTCGAAAATAATTAAGTCAAACAATTCATATAGAATATTTGTAATATTAAAGCTTCACAATTTACTATAAAAACATTTCAGCAGCTACATTTATTTTTAGAAAAAATGAGCACACCAAAAAATAAAAAAGTAAAGTAGACAGATGCTCAAATTCAGAAGAGAAGATAGTAGAAAAACTAATATGAGGCATACTAGATTGTTTAGTAATATATATATGATATTGTTTAATCTAATATATAATTGATTACTTTTCTGCAAAATGTTGACTTTCATTTATTTGAAATTGTTTGTAAACATTATTTAACTAATGCAAAGTCAGTGCCATTATTTAAAAAGTGCTATTTATTTTAAAATGTAAAGTTTTATTGAATTGGTTTTTAATAACTAATTTTATCATTTAATTATAAGCAATAAACCTGTACCAACTATGCCCAATAATTAGTCAATTATGGTTTCGTTTAAAATGTAAAAGTTTCGTTGACTATCACGTCTCCTTCGTAGACACAATGCCGCCCCATGCCCCCATGCCTGATGCCATCCTTCGTAGACAGGTGAAAAATTTTAAAAATAAGAAAACACTGAAAAATAAAATAGGAAACTTGACCACTAATATATAGGTCATTTTGCCTTAAATAGAAACATCCATGCAATTTTTAAGAATTTTTGCATACTTTTGTAAAATAAAATCTTTTTTTAGCTATTTCTACCTTTTTCGGTAGAATGACCCATATATAATTAGAAAAGAAACACCAAATTTCCCCGAGATATTGCAAAAATATTTGCGTTGGTTTCAGAACTATGTTTGCCAGAAATTTTTAATCGTTTATTAATAGATACATATAAATGATCGTTGATAATCAACTCAAAAATATAAGCAAAATAAGTACATAATATTAAGTTTATCTTAGAATATTTGTTACTCTTCTGCTTTACAATAGCTAAACATATTACTCTGAGCTTCAGTTTTCAGAAATGGGAGAAAAATTGCTGTATATTCATATTGAGGATTTCAAATGAATTTTAAATCTTAAGAATTTAACAAAAATTTGCGATTTATCTATTGAATTGTCGAAAGAACAGCCTGTTTTTGCCTGTTAGTCTCTTCTGAATGATTTTATTGCTGCTTTTAGACGTGAAATAGCGTAAATTAGATTATTAAGGAAGTAATTAATAAAATCGTATTTGATTGAAATAGCAACACAGCTAAGTATTCCATGAAGAGTCTTATACAAACAATGAGTTAATGAAATCAAACTTGTTTTGAATCTTCGAAACACTTTCAGTGTTTAAAGATATGATTTTGATTTCTAAACACTTATTATTTCGTTTATATTCCATACATTGTGATTCTTTTTGCGAAATTGCAGGTTTCTACCTTTTATTATTAAAAGAAATATATTCATCAAGACTTTTCTAAAAGACTGATATTAACAACATGATTATTCTCCTCTATTTCAAATATTGTAAAAAGACTTAATTCAGTTAATTTGGTTCCATTTTAAATCAGATTCACTATTTAAGTGTTCCGAAAATTTTGTCACACTATAAAAATTTTAAAACATATAAATTCGCCTATTTATTTAAATATTACAGCTTCGAAGAACATTTCATTTATTAAAATTAACCTTTATTTTCAGCTGTAATCGCTTATGTAGATAAATTTTTTTCCCAGATTTGAAAAAATACATTTTTCACAACATTCATCTACCTCATTTGTTAATCCAGCTTAGAAACTGGAAGTCTGTATAAGAATTTTAATAAAAAATACATTAAAATTAAAATTTAATGTATTTAATGTAATTTGTATAATCTATTTAACTTGCAAATAATTTTTCAAAAAAGTTCTTTCGTTTGAATAATGTTGCCAACATTATTCATTTATCCTATGAAGCAGCATAGAACCAATCCCTACATTCTAATTCTTATCTATATAATCAACTCCGTGTAAATCTGGTGAGACAAATTGTTCATGATAAACATTGAATTAGTTATTACTGATGTTTACATTATTATTCAAATATGCTTTTCTATATAATTGGATATTTTTATGGTAATTTTCAAACGAATTCCTGATTTTGAAAGACTGTCTGGAATTGTTTGTGAAGTCAACAGTCCTGCAGAAACAGGCCAAAAGATAGAAATTTCAGAAGCGATAGTAAAATAAAAACTTCTGAATTGTTGGTTCAACGGTTGTCTGATGTAAGTGTTTGTTTTGATCTGCATCAAAGCGTAGGTAGTGTAACATACCAAAATGTAATGTCGTTCCAAACTGAATATTTTCTGTCAGAACAACTCCAGAGGGTTGTATGATATGAGGATGTAAACATAGGAGATCAACCATTTTTTCATGTTTACCATTGTATGGGAATGTGTATGTGGTAAGCGTAAAATATTTACTCATGTTGGTTACGTTATTTTATAATGGAAATTGATGGTGTTAAACCAGACCTTTGTGATCGTCTGATATAGATAAATCAATACCGTTACTATTGAGTGTTCTGCATTTTAGATAATAAAAATGGAATCAGTGAGAACAAAATTTCATGTTTCTTTTCTTTTAAAAAAGATATTCTGGCTATATGTTAAGATAACGTAATATAATTTATTTTTAATTACAAAATAAAAATGTTGGGCATTTGATGATGCTTTAAATTGTAGGGTTCAGTTTCGGGAAGTAAAAATTTCCTGATGTTGTAAATGTAACTCTCGCTATGAAAGGTTTTCTTCGAATGCTAAACAAGACAGATTTTCAAACATTAATCAAAATATTATAAATATTATTAGGAACATCTAAATAACACAATGCATTTTTTCAAGCCCCTAAAATTCTAAAAAATTACAGAGAAAAGTTCGGATTAAAAACTAAGTCTCAACTGGTATCAGTTATTCTTAATTCACTTTTTAAAATACTTTACTTGTTTTCGACCAAGAATCAATTTGCATTTCACTGGAAATGTAAGTAATAGAAGTTTTAAAAAAACTTTTGTGTAGTATATAGTTCTGATGAATGAAATTGATACGATGAGACCACATACAACGCCATCTGGTATCTAACTCCGTAGTTATCGTTCCTATGACGAAAACGGTACGAAATAGCGGGAAAATGTCGATTACAAAGTTGCAGTGCGTTATCAATTTTGTACAAAGAGACGCTTTATGCACATTAATACGAAGAAATGAACCCTTAAAATACAGAGTTGTTTGTTTGTGATTTCCGAAACTGTGAAGTCGCAGATCGGGTTAAGAAGAGAAAGAACAATTACTTCGTAAGAAACCTTTATTTTCGGTATTCAAATTGTTCTCTGTCATTTACAATACAGAATTGAGCCCTTGTTTGAATTTCACATTGCACACGTTTTAGTATAACCCTCTCACATAGAGCGAGGCAGTCTCGGGCGGTCTAAAAATTTCCATTTCCCCCTAACAGCGACGAAGGCCTGTCTGAGGCGGTTGGCTTCTTTTGGGGGGAGATAACGTCCTGAGATCGCTTAGGAGATAAGCGAGAGGGGGTCCAATTATCCTCGCCAACCACAGCTCATTTACCTGCGCCTTAAGGGAAGGTTTTAGCAGGGGGTGGGGTAAATGACCACCCAGGTTGGGAGAGTCCAATTCATGTCGCTTTCTCTTCAAAGTTCCCGGTTTCAAAGGATCTAGAAGAAAAATGTCAAAGAGATAAGTTAGTTCCCTAGCAAAAGAAACAGTAATGCGTCATCAAAAGTCTGAAATGTTGGCGTAAAGGTCCATACATCTGCTATTTGAATTGTTCACGCAGGAAAAAGTATAATGTGGTCATTTTTTCTGGAAAAATAAGATTTTCTCCATTTCTCCATGTCTTGTGACGTCACAGTTTCGGAAAATGCTAACAAACAAATACGCATTTTAAGCATTATGTTCCGTGTATTAATGCCCACGAGGTGTCTTTTTGTTCTAAATTGATAACGCTCTACAACTTTATAACTGACATTTTCCCGCTATTTTGTACCGTTTTCGAGATAGGAACGCTAACTCCGGAATTTTCCATCAGATGGCGCCGTAAGTGGGTTCATCACATAGCGCATAACCGTCTTACTATACCTAGACACTACTTTCATGACTATAGCTACCGAGCTCCTTAGCTAAGGGAGGTGGACCTTATTTAAGTGGGTAAACTGTATATCTTTAAAAAATATATAGAGAGAAAGAACTGAAAAATGAAAGTGTAACCTGTTATGTATACTTGAATATTTCCAAATTATATGGTTGAAATGGAAACTGCACAAATTGGGAGTTGGAGAATGCTAATAATTTGCATTAATTTTATATTTTGTTTAGTTAAAAGCAGAGAAGTAAAAAAAATGTAATTTCAATCAATTAGATTTACTTTAGTTCTAAAGTAAACTTTAAATCACAAGTGATCAATATTACCAATATTCTGTTTATAAACAGCTAGAATATTTTGGAATCATTGAAAAAGAAATTGATATAAAACATTGTATTCCTCTTTTATTGCTTTAAATTAAATAATTTACTATTTGAGATTTGAAATCTTGTTTCTCACGACACATGCTTAAAGAAAATTATCCTATTGCTTTGAGGTTTCATTCATTCGAAAGATCAGACTTCCTTATTTTCTACGAATAAAAATTTACTAAAACATGTTGATGAGTTTTTGGAAGGTTCTTGAAACAAAATTACGTTAGAAAATGCGCTTAAAAAGTTTCAGAAAATTAATCTTCCAGAGGAAATTTCCCCCCAAAAAGAAAGATGGAAAAAGACAGTTTAAGGCATACTTTGAATTCTAAAGCTGAACTCTTAAATAATTTCCCTTGCCTTCAACAAAGCCGGTATGTCATAAATTTAGTTATATTTTGCGTGTTTCTAGCTTGCATATAAGAATCCGCGAAACAGTCCTCTTTTGCATCAAGTGCCGCTCTTTTTCTGTTTATCTCTAAAACCTGAAGCTTCAATTTTCTTCCATAAAACCTCAAGAGAATTTTTTTCCCGAGTCACCTAACTAGATTGTGAGAAGTTTTTGTGTTGGTTTTCTTTACGCAAAAGACAATACCTTCGCCTGAAATTTGTGTTTTCGAAAGAATGCAAAAGGGCTATGCAAATGAGTTAATGCTTCAACTGACAGAGGTGGAGTTTGCTATGAGAAAAAGAAGGTAAAATAAAAGTAAAGTTATTTTTTTCTTCTCATTCAATGGAAACTTCGTTTTTCAGAGACGCGTTTTGCATCACTACTCTGAATTGTTGCCATAGCTATTAAGAGAGTTATTTTTCAAGTGACTATCTAGCTTAGTCTTAATATTTAGCTATAAAGTGCTTGAAAAATGTCGCTTAAAATAGATGATGTTTTTTTCCAGGAACACATGAAATAATAACGTTATTTAATCGTTATAGTGTGTAAAGAAGAACTGAGTTACCTGTTTCAAAAAGCCAAACATCTGAAGAATAAATAAAACTAAAGTATAAAGTTTTAGTCCTATTTTCAGAAGTTATCACATATACTGCATTCTTTTATACAAAAAACTCTCGCTCGCTGCATCGATATCTGATACAACGATAAATACCTTTACAACAATAAAATTTTATGGTCCCATTGAATTTCCATAGAACATAATGTTAATCTCCCTCAATATAACGAAACTCTATACAGTAATAAACCCCTTCACAGCAATGTTTTCTTAAAATCTTAACACCATTTTCTTCCTCTGCAACAATGTTTCTGTTCCCAAATACCTAGAAGTGTAAGATCATATCAACCACAGCTTTTCCCTTTTCGGAAATGGATAAAGTAACTTACTCTACTTAAAGACCATGGGTGTTACTCTGGTAATGCCTCATGACTACCACAGAACACATTAACAAATAAAATACTTTGCTGCTTTTGGCGTGCGTGATTCGAAGATTTCATGGAAGCCCTGTTCAATTTCTAAATTTCAAGCGATTTTGAGTTTCAATGGAAACATTTTATATATTCTTTTATTCACGTCTGAATTCTCAACTAAGACCAAAGAGTATCATCCCGCCCTGCCTAAGCATCCGGGTAAATAACTAAAAGACCGGCCGCCGCAACATATAGTTGGGCACTGTGGTTCCTGCATAATAGCTCAATTAAGACCAAAGAGCATCACCCCGCCCAGCCTAAGCATCCGGGAAAACAACTGAAAGACCGGCCGCCGCAACAGATAGTCAGGCACTGTGGTTCCTGCACAATAGCTCAATTAAGACCAAAGAGCATCACCCCGCCCTGCCTAAGCATCCGGGTAAACAACTGAAAGACCGGCCGCCGCAACAGATAGTCGGGCACTATGGTTCTTGCACAATAGCCCCCATTACGAGCAGCTGATGCAGCAACCCCCCGTTTTACAGGGATACGATCCGTCTTCGGAAGTGGGCCCAAAGAGCCACACCACCATTATTGTGCCATTGGGATGAGGAGAGCCTGCACGGCAGCCTCTCCTCCGCGAACACACGCTGCCCCCCCCCGATGGGGTGAATTATCAACTAAGATGGCAATTATAAAACTGACGGTAATTAACAAAATTTATAATGGAATGAAGCAAGTAGATGCGGCCAAGAAAAACGGACTGCCGCAATCTACGACTGCAACTTTCCTGAAGAAGAGTAAACAAGTTGAAGAGGTTGTTAATTCCAATGAAATCAACCTCAGAGAAAATGACTGAAAGTTGTGACAAATTAAAACATTGACGCTGCCGCTTTAAAAGTGGTTTCTAGGGATGAAGGCAGCAAATGTTCCATTAAATGGAACTTTAATATGTGGACAAGCCCGAAAATGCGCCGTTATGCCAGACAACGAAAGTTTTAAGGACGGAAACATTTGGCTCATGCATTTTCGTGGTCGCCATGGTATCACATTTCGAGTATTCACATAGAAAACAAATAATCTCCAATTAATGATGCAAGTGAATGGCGGCAAAGTAAAATGGAAAAAAAAATTAAAAATATGCACCGGAAGATATCTTTAATGCTGATGAGACCTATAAATACTTCTGTGAGCGAACAACACAGGCACGCACAAATTCCAACCTCTCTTTATTAGAAAATCATTGAAGCCAAGATGTTTCAAAAATGTGAAAAGTCTTCCCTTGAGTATAGAGCTAATAAAAAAGGCGTGGATGACGTCTAAATTGTTTTCCAAATGGTTACAAAAGTTGGAGAACGAAATGACGGAAAAAAGAGAAAAAAAAATCGTTTTGTTGGTAGACAACTGTGCCTCGCATTCATCACTTCCAAAACTGCAAAATATCGAAGTTTCCCCACCCATCCAACTACACTTAAATATTGCAGCCACTCTTCATGAGTATAATCAAGTGCTTCAAGGAATATTACCGAAAGTTTTAGGTGGACTCGATATTCATAAACATCGAAAATAAAGTAGAAGAGACTTTTAAAGCTGTGAATGTGAAGGAAGCTTGTGACAATATTGCTGGGAGTTGGCAGGAAGTTACAGAAGAAAACAATCCATAAATGCTGCAGAAAAGAGGACCTTGGACTCATGGAGGATAAGCAAACTGGTATTGACGAAAATTCCAAAATTGTCGATGTTTCAGGTGCTGAAGATTGTGTTTTCAGCCTTCAAAAGTCTTTAACTCATCTTGAAGGAAAAGGTGGCAAAATGTCTGGAATTGACGTGGAGGAATATTTGACAGCGGCTGATGATCTTATGGTTTTTGCAAGAGTTACTGAAGGAGATATCCTGTCTTCAATCACAGACGAAATGGAAAATGATGATGAAGATCATACAGATCCATCGCAATCTTTATTGACATACCAGGAAACTCTTCAATCAGTTCAGTCAATACGGAATTTTTTTCAAGCCTTTCATGATGATCATGTTCGTGCATTAGAGTCTATGCAAACCTTGTTAGTTGACTTAACAGTTAAGCAACAGGAATAACAGACGAAATGGAAAATGATGATGAAGATCATACATATCCATCGCAATCTTTATTACATACCAGAAAGCGTTTCAATCAGTTCATCCCTACGGGCATTTTTTTCAAGCCTTTCATGATGATCATATTCGTTCATTAGACTGTATGCAAACCTTGTTACTTGTCTTAACAGTTAAAATAAAGAATAAGCAAACGAAAATATTGGATTTTTTCGATAAATAAGTTTTTCAAGTATGTGAACTATTTTATTGTATAACTGAATTTTCAAATTTTTGTATGCTTTAAGAATCATTAACACTCTGATGATGCATTTGTTGCAAAATGTAATTGTTGCATTGAGCCCACATTAAAACAACAAAAATTTCAGTTTTTTATATCATAATTATATTGCCCCTCGTTATAACAATACATCCCTCTATAACAATATATTAATTTTGTCTCAAAATAATTGTTGTAACGAGGTATTACTGTCTTATTATTAAGTTTCATACAAATTCACCATTTCAAATTATTTAATAATTACCAATGAAGTATGAGTTATCTCTATGAAATCGTTCCTTGTCTATACAAGTTTTGTCTCCAAAATTTAAATTTTTAAGATCTTGCATGAGTTAAAAACTCAGCTGCTAACAAAGTTATTTTGTAATTAGAAGCCTTAATATCATCATTTTATAGTTAAATTTTGTAATTTTTATAAAATTCATAAACAGTCTCTTAAAGGTATACACAGAACACATATTGAAGATGTAATTTGAAGGAAAGACTTTTTGTAAACAAGTTAATTGTATTAATAATCTTTTGGATGATGCTAATGACATTTAAGGACATCAAAACTATAGATTTTACTTGGTTATCATAGATTTCATCAGCTTATTCAAGGAAATCGTCATGCTTGTACGGACTACAACATCCACGCGGTATATCTAGTTGCATAGAAAGAAATTACAAAATGATAAGATGACAGATAATGCTCATGATATGTTAAATATTCGAGAACATTCTTTTGAAATCTAGATAAATATTGTACTAGAAATATCTTATTCAATAAGGTTATATGTCAGTTTATCCTTTGTATATATAATTTGCATTTGTAGAGTGTTGCATTATTTGTTTCATTGCAAACGTCTTCTTACGTATTCGCAGTGTTTGTATATAAAGAGACAGTAACACAAACCCGAGGTTTTAAACAGAACAATTTTCAAAATCTCTCCATATTGGAGAAATAACATCGTTCCTTTATTTTATTCGAATCTTCAATGTTCCAAAACATTGTCTTGTATCTCAGTGCCCGATAAACTATATATTCGGATGTGAACGTCAGTACTCATTAAAAAAGACATTAGGAGAGTGTGGCGTCGTCATTGGCTACGTCACGTTTATGAAATCTGCATGAGTGACCACGTCATCTTTCTTGTGACAACTTCTCTTGAACCAGTAGTGAAGAATCCGTCTCACATCTTTCAGTATTTAACCCGGGAGGACGCGCATCGGGCCTCCGAGGCCCAGTGGCTGCAACAATTTATTACAGAAAATTTACCCCTGAACGAAAAAGTTCCAGATTCACAGTAGACGCTTTCAAGGTCATTTACCTGCTGACCACATGTATTTCAAGAATTTCCCCTCATTTGTTTTCTCAGAAAACAATCGATCGGGCCTCCGAAGCCCTATGCGCGCGCTCGCATTTCTGTGCAGGATTGCTAAAGAGAACACATAGATCGCGACAATTTATTGCTATTTGAACCACAAATATGAGATGAAAAGATTTTTTTATCTTTTAGCTGAAAATCAGCTAATTAAGAATAGATTAACAAGGAAATAGTTGCTGTTGAATTAGTTAGAGATCATAAGTAGAATTCCGAAAAGAAATTAAACAATGAATTTGATATTTGTGAATCCACCTATTATTTAGAAGGCTGGAGTTATAAAAAAATGGTGTAGTAAACGGTAAGATAGGTGGAATTAACAAATGGTGTAGTAAACGGTAAGATAGGTGGAATTAACAAATGCTGTAGTAAACGGAGAGATAGGTGGAATAACAAATGGTATAGTAAACGGTAAGATACGTGGAATTAACAAATGGTGTAAAAAAGAACCTCCCAAAATTATGAGAACTTTTACACACAACATTGTCATAGAACTACCCGAAAACTTTGGTGAAGCAAAAGTTGTAAAATCGATTCAAAAGTCTTGGAAATGCTTATCGATAGGATATATAATGCATTAATACTTATATCCAATAGAATTCAGGTAATTTTGGAAGGGAAAGCCATCCTTTTCATAAACACCTTAAAAGTACAAGCATTCACCGATCTTCTTCAATTTAATGCGCTCCCTTGAAGAGATTTATCTGAAAATTATTTTATAATTATTTAAAATTCTGTACACTAGTGCAACAAATGTTTCCTATTAAAGTAATTGTAATTTTCTGCTCGTTTTGTTGAATAAACAGGACCCCCGGGCCTACGAAGACGATGCCCGTCCTCGCGAATTAAAGGCTCTCTTCACTGTGATCAATCCTCTTCTCGCCTTTGTTCTGCGTCCTACCAGAGAGCGGTAGAGTGATGTAGATATTATTTTTTATCCCCTTAACAGATTCATTTTCTTTGTTATCTTACATGAAGACCCCTCTTGTTTTGGAAAGGGGCTGTCTTTTTCATTCATCTAAGACGGGTAGAATACTTGAGATGTTTAAAGATTCTACGTAGATTTTGCGTCAACTTATAAAGTTAATTGAAGATTAAATTTTAGTTTATAAGACTAAAAATGCGATAATTTGACGCACACCGGCACGAATGTTAAGTAACCTTTAATGCTTATTTATTAAATATTGTTACAAAAAGTCTTACTGTGGGTGTATGGTGTAAACAGTCCAACAGACAGGATAATGGAGAATGAAGGTTTATTTACAAGTATGCAGGAAAACACGCAGCACAGGTACAAGAAACAATAGTTCTTGCACAGATTACCAATGTAAACAGATAACAATTCACAGATAATAACAGTTCAGCACTTTGTTACATAACAACACAAACAGTCAGCAAATAACTAGTATCGACAATAACTGCACTTTCAATAGCGCTCAGCTCAGCAGCTTCCTAGCTGGCACTGCGGACGAAACTCTAAAGTCGTTCCCAATGGATCAACTCTACTACAGATCGACGTCTAACAGCTTACTAGCTCGCACAGTGGATAGAACTCCAAAGACGTTCGCGCGCCAAGGCGATCCCAGTCGATCAACACACACCCCGTCATCCAAGCGTTCTCCTTATATAGTCTCCCGCCGTAACGTCACATGGAATCTTCTAGTACATTCAAGCGCATCTTCTCTGCTAATAGAGATATCTAGAAGATTCCAGCATCTTTGAGATCCCATATTTCGTCGCCAAAGTCGCCAAATTTGTCTCCAAGGTCAAGGGTTCAGACGTGGCTGCTGTCAGTCATCTCATACTTACCCCTGTAAAATTCTCTTCCCAACCATAAGACTCACATTGTTGGGAAGCGACTTTCCATGTTTGTAACAATATGTTGAATTTTTAGCTGCATCCTCTGTGTTATGTCGTCTTCTATATTCGCATTTTGTCACTTGGCGTTTCTAAACCATTTCTTTTATAATGGAATATATATAGTTAGGTAATATTATGAACTGTGGAGTTTGTTCTCCATCACCAATATCCTTCCACCAATATGGGTAAACTACAAGAGCAAGAAGCCGGTTCATGGCTGCCTTGTCAACTGATTAAAGGTTCGAAGGAACAAGTTCTGTTCTTAGTAACCCTCAAGTCGTTCCAAAAAGGAGAAATTAAGTTAACTTATCAAATAACCGATACTCAATAAGCTGGCTAATAAGTGGTTTTTAGTTATTTTACTATAATTCACTCGTCGAGATGAATTCAGTTTTCCCTTATAAACAATAACACAGCTCTACGTTATTTTAATTTTTTCACATTCATGCTAATTTTATTTTAAACTTGTCCTTTTAAATCTAAAACAGCCTTAGTTTTGACCCATCATGCAACGCTTTGTGTTAATTTTAGTTATTCGTAAGAAGCAATACAGTAAAAATTGTATACCATTTTTAATCACACAGGAACATAACACCACAGCATACCCCCGAACTCGGCGCCTAAACGGCACCCTGTCGGTTGGATGAGTATGTGTGAAACTTTATTGAAAAGCAAAAAAAATACAACATTAGGACATAAATACACTTGAAAGGGAACATAATTATACATGAACAAAGAAGAATAAAATAAAAACACATAGAGGATTACAATCCGAGTATTATAATAGAAATTTACAAGGGGAGTTATCAAATTTGAGGGCAGTGAAAGGGTTGAATGTTTCATTTAGTTACATTTTATTTTCATGCAGTTGCAGCTCCATGATTCGTGGCTGATAGTGGTGTCCGATGCGACGAAAAAGAAGAATTGAATAATGTATTACCACTGGTTATATTGATGAAAATTGTATCAACCGTCCTAAAAATCGTGGGACTGTTTTTTTCGTGTGGTCTGTCTTGTTATTTATACTGAGGGATCGCTGGAATTGTTACTCAAGGGTTGGCAGTGATGTGAAGGGTGAAT
>BGPR01002869.1:78840-112612 GCA_013235015.1 Araneus ventricosus | reverse complement strand
AGTCTGACATAATTTGTGAACGACTCCTCCTCACACATTTTTTTCCCATTCCCTTCAGACACTTTCTTCCTTCTCAAACGAAGCACGCCTTCCAGTTCGGATTTGATCTAATTGCCAACCGGGCGAATTAATGGGCGTTATATTTCTCAACGTCGGATATTTGGGCGCGGACTGAAGGTTTTCCGTCCCATTGTAATTACCGAACAAGCTGCAGTTTTGGGGTAAGGAATGATTTGAAATATTTTGACACCCTCTTATTAGAGTCCCTGTAAAACACCAGCCATTTGTCTGAAAGAGTTACGTTTCTTTTTCCAGTTCATTTCCGCAATTCTGGCGAGTGCGTGATTTCAGCTTTTCTTTGTTGGTGATGAATTGAAGGAAACTCTTCCAAGATTTAGGGCTCCAGGCGTCATCTTCAGAACCTTTCGACTGACTTTACCCTAAGTAAACAAATGTGCTCGGTGCAAATACAGTTTTTTCCTCTCCTAACAGTCGTGAATATATGTTTCTAAACAAAGATACTTTAATATTCATCAGAAAAGCAGTTGTTTAATATTAAAGGTGGTTTCGTACGAAGTATTTGTTTGACTTTCAGTTCTGTGGGCAAAGCAATCTAACGTCAGTATAATAAGCAAGAGAAAGCTTAAATAATGACAAGTTTGTGTTCCGTGGTTTGCCTTGCTAACTGAAAAGAATTGTCTTTCTTCAAGGTTCTTCGGTAACAAAGCTTTTCAAAATAAATCTTTGCTGAGGCACAATGTGAATTGATAATTTTTCGAAAAGAATTTGAATTGAGCCTCTACAATCTGAAGAAAAATCGAGTTTTTTTATTCAAACAAATATACTACAACAAGTAACTTGTATTTGAATTACTCTTTTATCTTTTCATGCTATGATGTTCATAAATTAGCCTGCATTCGGGAAACTATGTAAATCAATAGAAAAAAATTTTTTTTTTACGATCAAAATAATGAAATGTCATTCTGTAAATGAAATTAATTTATAATTCTATTTTGCAAGTAAAGGTATTTTCATAATGTTACTCTGTAAGTAGCATTGTTGCTAACTGAAAGGAACTACGTTTCATCCAGGTTCTTTAGAAATAAAGGGTTCTTCTGAAAGTGAAGCTGAACTACAACACAATAAAAACACATACTTTTTGAGAATGAGTTAAAAATTTAACCATTGAGGCCTAGAAAAGAATCTTCAAACTAGATTATAGTCTATAAATATCTAAAAGAGAAAGTATATTTCAGTTTTTGAGTATTTGAACCACGTAATATCTATCGTTGCTCGCCAAAACCATTTAGATTCTAGAACAATAAATTAGCAACATGCTTTAATTTCATATCAAAGTCCATACTTAAAGAGAACAACCAAAAAATATAATTTATTTGCTTTTCTATGAAACCCTGATTAGAAATTACGAAATTTCTCTCCTGAGTAAGAAGATCTGAAAATTACGGAATAGAAATCCTGAAAATTAAGTAGTTTCTAACTTAAAAATTTTAAGTGAAAAATTATATATTCAGTTTTATAATCCTTTTTAAAACTTCTCTCTGTCACATGCACTTAAAAAGTTACAACTGTTATATAAGTTGTAAACGAATTATATATACATTCTGTATGAATTTCGAAGAAATTAATTAGTCTGTGAAATGTACTTAAACTTATTTAAAATTAGCCACAGGAATTTTATTTATCATTTTATAACTTCCGTTTAAATAAATAATAATTTTCAAGCGAAATGAATGTCATAGGATTTCATGGATTTTTCACTCCATAATCATAATGTGATCATCGTAAAATTTAATTGAGTATTCCCATTATAGTGTTAATTCAACATTTTTAAGATGTGAACCATTTTAAATGATTTTACAGGAATTGAAAAAGCATAGAAAAATATCCATTCTAAGACTAACAAAAAAATATTTACGATCAGTATTTTCAAACACTTTCCTGAATCTGAAGAATAAATTAATGCAGTTAGATATGATTTGCTTGAAAAATATTTTAGACTGTTTAAATTATTATTTTATAAAATAATAGAAGAAACTGAAAAATATATTCAGTGCAGACTCTAAAACTACCGAAGTTAAAATAGTTTTAGAAAGTGTACACCCACTCGAAATTTTAGAATAACAAAGAATATTTCCTGCGATTGAAATGGGAAAATTTATAACTTGATATAAATACATAAAATGTCATTGTATGTTTCTTCTTCTATTAAATAGAAAAATAGGAATTTCCAATTAGTAACTCCATTTTAGATGGCTGAAACGAAAATGCCAATGAATTCAATTTCGAAAGGATTACAATGCATTGAAGAGAAAAATGTAGAAATTAATCATTTGACGGCATAGTAAACATGAATGATAGTGAGTCGATTTCATTATTTTCTCGTCTTATTCTTTTTATTTTCACTTTTTAACTCACTTTTGCTAACAAAATTGTCCGTAATCTTCAAGCGTCTTATTTCGAATCCCTCTGATTATATACTATTGCATGGGTTTCATCTAAATTTTCATTATTCAATTGATTTCTCTCGAAATAATTGAAATAATACATGCAGAAGTAATGGATTTCTCACAGATTTTGAAATAAGCTTATGCACCTGGAAAAAAGGTATTTCATTTCAGGATAAGGTATTAAATCTCGTATGCAAAATGGAAACACTTGTATTTCAAGCATTTCACGTAATAAACTCCGAAGAAATTCATTTTAATCTTTAAATGATGATGATTGCATAATTGCTAATACATAGTTTATATGAATATTTATTTCAGCTGTGTTTATTTTATTTTGAAACGATAAAGCTGTTAATCCATGTCATTTATATTGGTATATGTTTGATAAGCCATAGCTGTTCAAAGATTATTTGAATAGCATTTCTTTAGGAAACACAGTAAAGAAAACTAATTTTCTGATGGATTGAATTTCATTTCACATGCATATCAAGAACTTAAGATATTCTGCAGAAAATGCTGCTCCTGAAATTAATTGAATTTTTAATAATAAATTAGGGTTACGGTTGCATGCACCATGTTACAATATTTTTATACAGTTTTGGGATTCCATAAATTGAATTATATTGGACGGTTTATACATACCTGATTTAACATATGATATATATTTCAAAGGTTGTACATGAAATTAGTTTAACCCTTAAATGTCTTTTTTTATAAATTGATTTAAAAATATTTTTTGATTTGCATTTTTTATATAAAACATGGGAAAATACTTTAAAAAACTATATTTTGTTTCCAGTATGGTTTACGTCTAAAAAGGCAGTTTGTTACCAACTGACAACACTGGGATTTATTTCAGAAAAAAATTCCTCGATTAAGTTCTATAACGTCAAACAGAGATGGATTTTAATAAGCTAATATTAAGATAAGGAATTTCCTTCGACATTGTTGAATAAAATATGGTTTTCTCAATCGTACAAATAAAACGAAAACGATCCAGCCGCAAGAGAAAAACATCAATTTATTTTTCATCAATAGGTTGTCAATTGATTTAATAACATTTTCAGTACGTATCTGATTGGCAAAAATAAGCATTAGAGCTTTTGTCTTACTCGCAGTAATTTCGAAGACAAAATTGGGTATGTTCTTTAACTCTCTGAACCCGGTTAGAGTGAGAATTCAATTCCCTCAAAACCTGGAGTGAATTTTCGCTCACAAAAACAGAATGGAATAGTCACGTTCATTACAGAAATTCCAGGAGGTCGACACCTACGGTTTCCCTATCAATTGTCAACAAAGAAAGGAAGTACAGTTTCCCTAAAAAATTCACCCAGGCGCTCGAAACTGCCTGAATTCGGCTTCTGTTGAACGGGCGGTTTGAGGCGGGATAGGGCTCAAAGGGTTAAAGGCAATACAGGACATTTAAGGGTTGATATGATAGTAATTGAAACATTCATATACGTTTTGAAATATCCACTAATATTGAGGAGAACTGTAAATGCACATTTTTAAATGATTTGCTGTAACATAACCTCAACTTCCATAACAGCAAACGCATAGTTCATCACATCTTTGGCAAGACAGAAAGGAACGTTTTGAACTCGAAATTTAGATTCATAATTATTATCACAGAGTCGAACAGCGACGAAAGTCCTACTCTTAATACGTTACGTCTTTAGGACAAATATTTTCAATAAAATACTTCGAATATATTTCAGATTATGTGTAGATACTACCTTTAATTTTGACGTAAATTGTTTATTACTTTGATAATGTAGTTTCGATAAAAGGCAAATACTATAAGATTTCGTTTTCGCTTCAGATCATAAAAGTAAGTAGAGTGTATTTCGATATCGTCTGGAAACAAATTAGAGATGATTTTCACTCTCGGAAAGAACCATATTTCGTAAAAAAGTATAGCTTCTAGAATCAGGAACCGTGTAGTAAATCATCAGAATCAAACGCTTAATAAAGTGTGCATTAAAAATATTGATGAAACATATAAATCCCCTTTAACCTCTTCATATACAGTGTCTGACTTCTGATGTTTGAATTTACAATTAAGACAAACTAAAAATTAATTCATGAAATCAAAGTCACTTAGACAGAGTTAAATATCTTAGCTGTTCTTTGTTTTCTTTATATGGATAGAAATGGCGAAATATGCCCCAAATATTATATGTCACCTAAGTGTTATATTTAAGGCATTTAGATGGTATGAGACTAGTGGCGAATCCAGGGGGGACTATGGCTGCAGTCCCCTCAGAGTTAAGAGAACTTGATTTTATTTAAAATCACTACAGATGTTTGTTTTTAATTTCTATTTAAAAAAATAATGATAAATAAAACGCGACAACATTGCTTTTTGGTCTTGACAGGCTCGAAAGTTTTCATACTTTTCAAGTCATTCCTATTGTACATGTAGCGTTGACTCAGTCGAAGGCGTGTTTTGGCTAGTTATTTCAGTGTATTTTTTTATTAAATTATCAAAAGTATTGTATTGTTCTTTATAATTCTTATTGTCAAGCGAGTAAAGTCTGTATAGTTAAAGTGTTTTGGTCTACATAAGCCATGAGGTTGACACCCATCACGATGATACAAAATTCATGTGACCTCAGCCCCCCAAATCCTGCATTCGTTATTGGTATCAGAGGAAAAGTATAAAGACACAATTGATTAGTTCTGTATATTAGATATTATTTATTTTCCTTTTTCGTTTTTGATGCACAATCTAATGGAAATATTTATTTTAACTTCTTTCAACAGATATTACCATAATGTCAGCTTATTACCAGTGAAGGGAAAATTACGTTTTTCCCCCTGCAAGAAGGTGAAAAGATGCAACAAAATTATTTTGTTCTTGAAACTTTTAGCCGAAGCAAAGAATTTGAAATGACTTTCTAATTCAATAATAAAATTATTTTTTTCAAAATCCGTCACTTGTAATTTCCAGTTTGGACAAGAATTAATCCCATATCGTGAAAACGTTTATGTTCATGAATAATTATATCTTTTGGAAAAATAAGATTTATTTAACATGATTTGGTATCCAAATAAAGCGCTATAAAATTTTCCTATTTCCTTTAAAAAAAAACAAGTTTTCTTTTTATTTTAATAAATATTTTGGAGGACTTTGTCGTTCTTGTCAATAACATGTTTACAAAATTTCACTTTTTAATCCTCGTATGAGCACAAGTCTAAGATAATCAAGTGTGGAAGTAACAGAGCAAATGTAAACATATGTCTTAATTTGTCGGGTTACATGAGTAACATTTTTTCATAAATAATATCTGATCGGTTTACATTTCTTGTTTATGTGTTTTTTGGGAGTGCTGAATTTCATTACAAAAATTTGGTTATGGTTTCTAAAATGATTTTAAGCTCAGTTTTGCAGACGTAATTTTACATATAATTAACGAATACATGAACTCATTTTACTGACTAATGCTCTTTTTACTGTAGAAAATATTTCAATCAATAATTTTTACATTTACTTACGTAAAGTACATTGTTTCTTATTTCTTAAATTACTTGCTGTTTACAAAAACACCTCGCATTTCGTTGCTGTTTTCAAAAATATTGTTCAAGAAAATCTCTTGATGCAATTTTTTCAATGTGTTAATTTAATACAAAGTTTTATTTATATATATTAAACCATTAAAACTCAAATAATATTTTCATCATATACACCTATTAAATCATCTTTTAAAATTAAATATAATAAACTATATAACTAAATATTATTCACACAAAGAAATACAGGAAGGAAATAATATTAAACTAGGGAATTCCAACAATCAGATGCCAATCAACCTAAGGAATCGATTATGTCACATTATTTCGAAATTTATAGATGCCAACCTTCTGTGAGGGCCAATTGTTGGAAAAAAACAAGAAATATAGGAGTAAATCTCCGAAATATATTAAAAAAAGAGCGAGAAAATTTACTAAATGCTTACTGCTTCAAAGTCATATATATATATATATATATATATATATATATATATATATATATATATATATATATATATAATATAAATCCAAATATAACTAGTATATAATCATACAGTAAACAAAACATATCAAGAATTAAATCCTATACTAAAAAGTCATTATTTGAACAATACATCAATTTTAAATTAAATACTATATATATATATATCACTTAATTTTGAATATTATATATTTCAAAGTCGTAATGTATACCAAAATCACTTTTCTTAAACTCAACTTTATTTCCCGCGTTGGAGGTATATTAAATCTCTCGTTTGGCATATTTATCACTAAAAGAATATTTTAATCGTTTCCAAGCTGATATATAAATTGCGAATGAATTCGGCGTCCTTTTGGCGCTAGAATTTTCCCTAAAACACTTATGTAATATACTAAAAATAGCTATAGTTATAGTATAGGATTTAATTCTTGATATGTTTTGTTTACTGTTTATTCCCTTCACTTTGATCACATGCCTATATGTTAAATCCCTATCTGAGAAAATGCAGGGATTTTTCTGTCATTTTTTGACTTGAATCCTTTAACTAAGATGCACGTATGGCCGCCACTCTCCTTAAAAATGACTTAAATATTTGGATAATAAAAGAAAATTAGTTAATAACTCGACTCGTTAATGACTACAACCACGAAAACATTTTTATATATATACGTAATAAATTAACACTTTCCTAATTTTAAAAACGTTACTCAAAATTGAATTCGTAAAAATATTTCTACTTAATCTCTAGCACACAATTAACCGTCTCTTTAACTTGCTGAAATCCAGTTTCAACTTCCTTTTTTTTCCAATCATGTAACTCACTAATCAACTCACGCCATTTTAGACGTAATTTGTTACTTCTAGCCATGACTTTTTTGTTTCGATAATCTTTTAAAAATCTCTATCATAGAGTACACTGAAACAAATTTAATTATGTTTTACTTCTGTAATAAACTGTTTAGGCCTTAAACGACTGCATCTTTTTTGAATTTGGATGAAAATAACATCAATGGAAATGTTGTTTCATATAAATATGTAATAATCTCGCTTAATTTTATTTCAAATTCTAATATTATATATTTCAAAATCTTAATGTATTCCAAAATCACTTTTCTAAAACTCCAGTTTCTTTCTATTTCCCGCTCTGGAGGTATATTAAATCTCTCGTCTTGGCATATTTTTTACTAAAAGAATATTTTAATCGTTTCCACGCGCACACAACTCGCGAAATCAGCGACTTATTGTCGCCATGCATTTTCCCTAAAACACTTACGTAATATACTAAAAATAGCTATTATTCCCTTCACTTTGATCATGTGACTATCTGTTAAATCCCTGCATAAGAAAAAGCAGGGATCTTCTGTTCACTTTTGGCTTAAAGCTTAAACGAAGATGTACGTACTTTTCGTCACTCTCCATAATAAAATGAAAATTAGAATATATCTCGGCCTGTTTTTTATTTAACGACTACAACAACGAATACGTTTTAATATATATATATATATATATATATATATATATATATATATATATATATATATATATATATATATATAAAATAACAAAAGAAAACATTAAAGCCATTTCAGCAAAGAAAAGAACGAAAATAACAAAACAGAACATTATGCTAACGTCCGGGACCTGTCATCAGTAGGGGAATCCCGAACGAGCGTATACTTATTATCGGTGTTTTCTAAACAAAAACTATAGAAATAATGCTAAAAAGAGTTTGTTTCCGCGGAACACCGAACAAAAAAACAGTATTTTGAAACAAAGAAATATCAAACTAAAAGTTCATGTCTAATTTGGTTTTTCTTTGATTCTGAATTGTTGTAACACTGCTGGTAAAATATTAACCGAAACTAGTGACGTTAACAGTTAACCGTCATATCCTAGAACATGTCAGCACTTCTGAACGTTCCAATGTACGCGTGCCGAGTGCTTATGCATCTAAATCCCACTTCTGTCTTAGTTACTCCTGTTTTAAGGACTTTTAGTTGAGTATTGACACCTTTTTCTTCATTTTTTTTTTACATTATTGGTTTTGAAATTTGGTTCCATGTATTTTATTTCAATTAGACATGAACTTTTTGCTTGATAATTCTTTATTTTAAAATATTGTTTTTTTGTTCCGTGTTCCGGGGAAATAAACACTCTTTAGCATTATTGCTAGAGTTTGTGTTTCGAAAACACCAATACTAAGTATACGCTCGTTCGGGATTTCCCTGCTGATGACGCGTCACGGACGTTAGCGTTATGTTCTCTTTCGTTATTTTTTTTCTTTTTTGAAATGGTTTTAATGTTTTCTTTTGTTATTATTTCTCACTTTTTAGCATTACTGATTTCATGTTTGCAAAGATAGAATTTTTTTTTATCATTTTATCATTCATTTTCCGATGTGCTAATTTTCAGATTTTTTGCACATGTATTCCGAATGACCATACTCTATTTCAATATTTTTAAAATTTAATTTCCAATTATTCGATTAACTAACTTAAGTTTTGATTCAGTACGAATGGCGTCATCTGGTTGTAAAATTATTAAATATAAGATTACATAATATATATGTTAATGAATTAAACACTTAAAGGTGGAAAATTACTAAAATAAAAACATTTCCTACTTTATAGCACGCAATAAAAATGCGTTTTTATTAAACTTATTCAATATAAAATGATATATATAATTTGAACTATAAAATATAAAGCTAAAACTAATCCTAGAACGTCTCTTTGAAATTTGATTTCGAAAACGTGATGCTCTGGCATCAGTGCATATAGCAGACCCAATTTAAGTTTTTTAAACTTAAGTAGTTTCCTCTATTAGATACCTTAGACGTTACTTGCCGTATTTTCAGGAAATATAACCTCATCTTTTGATTCGATTTAACTTTAAATAAGTCTTAGTTTACAACGAAATTTGTTGTGCGTTATTTTTCTGTGCTAAATGTGGAAATCGAAAGTAAATGATAAATGAAAAATCTTTTGTATCTACAACATATTAAATAATGAATAGAGATTGTGAAATTTCAAGGGAAGACGAAATTTTTAATACAAAAATTTTGAAATCTACTCAGGATATATAATCGATAGGAAAAGTCACTTCGTAAAGTTTTTTTTGCAAGGGATAAGTACATATTTCAAGAGCTTTTATCTTGAAAGCTGGTGCGATACTACATTTGCTGCATATCACTTCATCTAAGTGATGTTTTCACATACCCTTGGGGGCTTAGCACTCTTTTGAATATTTAGTAAAAAAGCGTATTCCTGCTTTTCCATTTCTTGGGTTTCTATTTCATAGGGTCTTACGAACTTGCTAGCAAACAGGAATCTGGAAAATTTCTTCAGAATATAAAGCGCGAGATGAAGGTCCTTTTAACTTTTGAAAAAACTAACAAACTAGTAATTTTCACATACGCAAATATATATTATTTTTATTACCTCAATTTTAATTGAATATTCAAATATTGAACTCTACTCTCTATATATTTAAAGATAAATCAAAATCCCTTATGTTTTTATGAACCACATCATGCAACACATACGTGTTTAGCTTTATTCTATTCAAAATTAATATAATGTCAAATATATATTGAATTTGGATTACGAAATTCATTGGATTATGAAGTTTGCATATCATTAAAAAATTTCCATTTCTCATCCACTGATGACAGTTCGTTGCATCTATGTAAAGCAAAAGACGTTGTTATTAGTTTAATCTCTTTCTCGATATTTAAATTTTTAAATTAAACACTTAACATAACATTTCCTTTGCTATGTAATAAGATGATCCCTTCTATTTTGGAAAGGGGCTGTCGTTTTCATTCATTTCCAGAAGGCATATAATACTTGATATGTTTATATATTCTACGTAATTTTTGAGTAAAATCATAAAGCTAATTAATGATTAAATTTTAGTTTTAAAACTAAAAATGCGGTAATTCGCTGCACGAGTATTCTCGGGCTCTTACATTAAGCAACTAGATGATGAAAAAGTGAAGATACCAGGTTTATTACCAAAATATAGCAATTTTCCGGAGGTTTCAATTTGGCGTATGCGAATAAGACACAGAGTACCCGGCCCCTTCTCTATAAGACTGTAAGCGTCGCGATTTGCTGATTCAGATTTTAATGTAACAATAAACTATTTTCTTAATATTTCAATGGTCTTTTCATTTATAACACCATAAATTTTAATTTAACGAGTCTAGGAATTGAAATAATTTCACCAATAGTTTTTAAACACACAAAACATTTGCATGCATCCTAATGACTGAAAGAACAGAATTGTAATCTAGTTTTTTATTCAAGTATATTTTTAGTAAATTCAGTTATGGCAAGTGATAACTAAGCTAAAAATATTTTCTTTGTATTCACAACTTTTTCAAAAACTTCTTTTAATTCTCTAACCGCTTTTCCAGCCACATACAAACCATGAAATTAAATTGTATCTACTCTTATCCTGTATTATTACAGAGACACGCGAATTGTCACTCATGGAAATGGGAAAATATTCACCTCTCTATTTATGCTTGCTTAAGATTTTTAATATCAGGAATCATATGTTGTTGAATCATAATAGTGACACATTATGTGTGACCATTCCTATCAGATTCTCAAAATAAAAGGATTTATGTGTCTCCAGCCAAATTACGCCATGGGCACTGATGCATTAACCCTCTTAGTGCGTATTATGCGATTTCCGTGGATTGGAAGCAAGTCTATTTTCCTCTGCATCCTGCAATTTTAAAAGGCTTATGTTTGTTTACTTAGTACTTTAACAGCGTTGGATCATATTATACTAAAAACGCTTTGCATATAAATAACAACTCTTTTGACTCAACGGTATTTGAACACGTTGACAAACGTTGCATCAAAATAGTGATTTAGACCAGCGGGAGTGGTCTCCCCTAAACTTTCTCATATACTTCCCCAAAAAGGTGCTGTTTCTCCTTCCCCCTCGTGGATATAGAAATTCGAACCTACTGTAACCCCGAATCCAATGACTATCAGAAGGTTTTTCATTGTAGATTATAGTGACTGTAAAATATTTACGTAAAGAATCAAATTCAAAGATTTGCGTAGCGATTAAATGCGAACCGATTTTCCACTCTTACCGTCTCAAGAACAAAGTGGCAAAATTCAATTCGCGTGCACAAGCATTGCTACCAGAGATTGTTACCAGTACGCATGCGCATGGAGTTCGTTTTCAAAAGTGAACAAGTATGCGATTATACAGACCGACAGACAGTCAGCCCGTTGACGGCTTTGACCCAAAATTTTATACGGACCTACATACATGACGATAAAACTGTGTACCAAATTTTATCCATTTAGCTATTCAAGTTTTTGAGTTACAGTGTTCTTATGACCGCAGACAGACAGATAGGTGGACTTACCGTAGACGATTTTGTCCCAAATTTGATAGAAACCTACAAATTATGCTTAAAGACAACATACCAAATTTCATCCCAGTAGCTCTAATAGTTTTCTAGTTATCGTTTCCACAGACAGACAGACATACAGACAGAATTCGAAAATTGCGTTTTTATGATTCAGGGAGGTCTGAAACGTGGAGATTCGTCAAAATCTCGAGTTCGAATTTTTTTGACGATTACAATACTTTCTATTTGTATACTTCGTATACGAGAAAGTAAAAATTACACAGTCATAGAGTTAATGTGAAATTTAGAGTGAGGTTCCAAATACAGTTTACCGAAATATTGAAGCTGACTACAATGACAAAATTCGGATTATTTTTCTCGACTTTCCTGCATACTTTCACATAAAAAAACTCACATTTAACGAGTGATCAAAATTGATAGTGCAATTTTACTTTAGGGAGTTTATAAAAAAAAATTGAAGCAGATGTGCAACTGAGTTGTAAAGATCGTATGTTCTGTTTTATTCATTTAGCTCTTAGCATTTTTTACCATTTTTACACACGTTGAAATTCGCAAAGTTTAAGAGTGTCGCCTAATGGCTCTGCGCGCCACTTCCGTGTTTCTCTTACATATTAACATGTTCACGCCTGCGTGTATCACCGGCGACTCGCACTTAGATGCCCCATCAGGCGGCGCGTACTCCCGATGACTCGCACTTAGATGCCCCATCAGGCGGCGCGTACCACCGGTGACTCGCACTTAGATGCCCCTTCTGGCGGCGCGTACCACCGGTGGCTCGCTCTTGAATGTTTCACCAGGCGATGCAACACTTTAGTTCTTTGAGTTTCCTGAAAAAATTTCCATATAGTTGAAAATTAAAATAATGGAAATTTAACGTTCATTAACTGAAAAGGTATTATTATTTTTTTTCAACTCAATATTATAAACATAACTTAATAATAAATTCGATAATATGAACATAACAATTTATATTATAAACATAATTTTTAATTTATTTCTATGCAATTTTTTGAGAAACATTTCAAACAAAGTGCTGGCAAAAACACTTATGACAGCAATAGTTAAAAAATGAAGATCAACAATGGTTATCTTTGCGGTAAAATTTCATTTTTAACTTTAGTTCGGAACCCTCCGATAAAGCAAAGCGTTCTTAGCCGCCCACGGGAGAGAAACTTGAATTGCAACGCCGGCGTGAACGTGTTAATTTCATTCTCTATCTTGCTTTTGCTATTTGATCTTGCGTGTGCTTGTTTGTGCTTGCTTGATGTGTTTTCACATGTGCGTCACTAATAAAATATTGGATAATGTGACTGTTGCATTTATGAGTCCTTCTAACAGGAAGGAGCGGAATTTGATTTTAAAACTAATTGTGTATAATGCGAATTTTTTGAATTATTATCCACCTTACACATGAATAAGGGACAAACAGTTTATTCGTGGCTTGATCTGGTTGAACTTCTTATACCGATCAAAAGTGCACGTGTCAAAACGATGGACAAAATTTCACTCATATAGCTTATTACATTTTTGAGTAACGGGCAGACAGATATTATCCCCAAAATTGCTTTTACGAATTTAGGACAGATTTTTCTAAAATGTGGAGATTAATCAAAATCTCAAGGTTGGCATTTTGCACGATTACAACCGATTACAAAAAGATTATTGGTATCACTCGATTCAGGGAAGATAAAAATGAAAATTATTCTGTACTTGACAATATTTCACCGCAGTAACGAAAAAATCTTTATAATATTTGCTGTTTCGAATTAAATTCCCTTTTCTTGGTGTTTATAAACCATACAGAACAACATTGGTTGAGAAAAATTTTGAAATGTCGTTGACACTTTTAAGAGATACGTATCGTGATCCATTTTTTTTCTTTTATTCTTATCTTATATCATTTCTTATTTCTGATTTTCTATAATAACTATCTTAACTGGAATCAACTTATCACATATAATCTACACGTGCGAATTCATATCTGTGCGATCTAATGATAAGTAGAAATGGAAACTTCTCAAAACGTTTGAAACAATTTGTTGAAAGGAAGAATGGAAGAAAAATTATTGCTTTCTACTTCAAATTAGATCTTTTAATGACGCTTATGAGGCATTAAAATAAATAACATTGGTTAAAACAACCCTCCGTGAAATGTCATTAGCCCTTTTTAGAGATAAATACTTTTTTTATCCTATTTTCTTTAATAAAAGTCTTATTACACATTTCATTTCTTGCTCTCTATAATAACTATCTTAACTCGAATAAACTTATCATTCTAAAGCTATCACGTCCGAATTCATCTGTCTACTATTTCAGCACACAGTCTCTCTCCCTCTCACCAAATTCAACAACCACGGTGCTAGAAACATAGAAAAATAAATTCCCGCCATCAATTCTGCCGATGCGAGGAGTTGCTATAAAAATGACATACTGCAAGTGGAAAATTTCCCCCATTCCTTAGCTGGGCGTGGCAAATAACATAAAAATACGAAATAACATCATCGATAATCGAGAAACTGCAATTGATAGTTTTCGGGGAGGTATAAAGCCGGTCTTCGCAGTTCCTGCAAGAACTGGGACGTGAAAAGTGTTCTACTTGATTTAGGTCACATGCGGAAATAAATTATAGACCCCTTAAGACGAATTGTTTTTTAGTCGGGAAGATTATGAAATATAGATATTTTTTCCCTTCAAAAGAGATCAAAACTTGGGCGAGCAATATTCGTCAGACATGCTAACATGGGGGGTTTCTTTGAGAAAAAACTGTACAAAGCTAATCAACCCATTTTTGCATCCTTCTTAATTGGAATTCAATAAATTGTTTTCTTGCATTATTATGATGAAAACATATTTTTTTAAAGTTATTACATGAATATCAAATGTTTAAAACATGTCACATCAGTCGGAAGTGTAAAAAGGATGGTAGTAATTATGAAAAAAATGGGAGAAAAATTTGCACGAAATATTAAAAAAAAATACCGAGAGAATTTTAATGGGCAGATTCAAAAATAACAATTTTTGTGACATTTATATTTGGGTAAAAACAGAAATGCATTAATTTTGCATCAATTTCATTACTTCATTTGAAAATGAATATTTGCCCAACACTCACATATTTGCAGATAATATCTAAAATATTCATATGTATATGGCGATGTTATACTTTTATTTTCAGCATTTATAAAAAATAATCAGCTAATGGAATTTAGATGCTAACAGAATTATATTAAAGTTAGATAGCAGTCTCCTTTATTTATTAGTAAAATGTTTAGTGTACTTGATTTTTTCTAATCACTATAAATATTTTCGAAGTTAAAGAAATTTACATAATCGTGTAATGTAACTGATGAGTGTGTTGAAAACATGTTGATCAAAAATATTATATAGTTACATAAAATTCACTTGACTGCTTTCCTGAATTTTAATATAAGATTATGAAAGTAATTACCAGTTAAATTTATATCTCTTAAAGTTAACCCTCTTAAAGCAACATTATCAATTAAGATTTAAGGGTTTTGCCCATAAGATCCTTCAAGGCCATTTCTTCTGATCTGCATTAGATTTATACAAAAATGTCGTTTTATATGGTAATATTAAATATGGTTACAATAATGAATAATGTAGAGTTCAAAACAAAATTACCCTGGAAAACGATTGGCTAGTTCACAGATTCAAATAAACGAATTTTGAGAAATATCTCATTAAAAATACGTTTGATGCAAAGAAGTTTTGCATAAGATATCCAAAAATATATATTTAAAACTATTCTTAATCAAAAAGATTGATGAAGAAAGAATAATGACATAATGCGGAAGTTTGGGAAACCTCTTTTTCCTAAACTTTTTTCAAACTTTTCAATATGTTGGGTGGGTCAACTTTCTATGTAGAAAAATAATTTTGATTTCCATTCGGCACAGCAAGAAATTTTATCTCAAATATAAAATTTGGAATAAATGGGATATCATCTTCTGCCTCCGGTTTGATCGGACGTATTTTGAAAATAAAACTTCTTTTTGATGAGTTTCTGTAACTAAATCAAATTACTAAATCTAATTATAAATATTAATTTTGAATTTCTAATTTTAATTAGAAATGAGTGATATTTTGCCACGATTTTTTTGTTGCAATTTATATATATCATGTCAGAATCTTTTTACAATGCACTAACCACCATCGGTTACAAGAATCTTTTACTACATTTAATAAAAGTAAATTAATGATGTAGAGCAAAAATATATTAAATTGTATTAGACTACTTTTGCAAACACAAATTAATGGAATACCATTTCTTTTAATTATTAAGGTATAAACCAGTAAATTTATTTCATCATTCTCTTTAAATATATTTAGCGCATTTTTGGAATAATAATTCAATGAAGCAGTCCCATAAAATACAAAATCATAACATTTATGTGTTCATGAAACTTAATTTAATTTTTCAATTTAGATATCACTGTTGATTTAATCATGGTTTCAACATAAAAATATGGTAACTATTAGAAAATGATCCTTGATAATGGAAAAAAAATTCTTTCATTACTAATTGCTGTTATGAATAATATACAAAGTTATAAGGAAAAGGTCTGGAACTAATAATAGTTCTAATTTTGAAAGAAATTTGCTTTTGATCATATGGGAAGAAAAAGTAAAATCAATGATAACAATAGGAAGCTGGAAATTTCGATTCAACAATAATAAATGTATAGCAATTCATTCGGGATATTATTATAGTTTTCTTTATGCGATATATTAACGACAAAAAATCACTAATTGCAACATTTATAATTAACGGTTATATATTTCCACCAGACAGTCAAGAAAACAAAATGTACCACATAATGATAAAAGTTTCGATAATGAGGCTTGTGTGAGGAATTAGTGGTGCAGAAAAATAAATGGAAAATAAACGAAAGTTTCATAAATTAATTTTAATTTCTTTTATCGATTTTAATCAATACATTATGAGAATTTATTATATTTGAAATTTTAAATACATACTCCCAGGAAGAATAAAATAGAATGCGGAGATTGAGTGAAATATTATCTTTAATATATTTAACCACATTAATACAAATAGATAAAATTATTAAGAGACTGAAACAAAATTTCCCTTTAAAATTTCGAAGCATAATAAGCACATACATGTTTCCTGTCAAGTCTAAGTTTGTTTTATCCCTAAAATGGGATTTTTAAGAAAATAGGTTCGATGACTTTATAATTATAGTACAATTTATAACGAATAATCGGATCTCCACCGGAACACTCTCTACTTCAAATTGGTTCAGACAATGAATTATGTTCTTATGGGGTATTTTCACCTATATTTCAATTTTATATTGATAAGTTTTCTAACACTAAATTAACTCAATGTCGTATATATATTATGTTCATATGAGAAAATAATAATTAGCTAATTGAGTAGCTATCATTATTAAGAAAACTGAGCGTCTGTGAGCAAAATTTTATATCTCCCTTTTTGCTGTTTTAAAAGTATAATGAACTTCCACTAATTCCAAATTATGCTGAATTTCAAAAGTTATTTTAATCATTCTGCCTAAATTTATCAGTTTTTCACTCAGTTTTGGAAGAGATATGTTTGGCAGCTCTAAGAAAGTAACATAATAACTTTATGTTTCATCATTCCTACAGTTCGCTCCGTTTTATATCAACTCCAATTTGTTGCAATTTTTAAAACATTTCTGCTAATAATTTCACCTTTAACTCTATCGATACGGAACCGTCCCATACGTCCCTTCAAGCAAAAGACGGTGGGCGTCCGAAACGTCTGAATGTCACTCTGAAACTTCCACCCCCTTTCGTTAAAAGTGATTGATTTCACACCCGCGGCTCGTGCTTTCTTCGCTAGTGTGGCTCGCCCAGATGTGTTTGGGGAAAAGTGGTTTCTTTCTTAGAATTCGGGCCGTGGCAGCTGTCATAATGGTTTTTGAGGGGGAAGTGAATTTCCCTTATCTTTGATAGAGGAACTGGGACGTTCCCCTATTTTGTGGTCCCTTTATTCCGATGGCCTTAGGAATCAGAGGGTTAATCTTCCAGCGGGAGGAGCCTGCATAAATTTTACGATATATCGTGCATCGTATTACATATATGCATGTATATAGTGTTGTTTTACAAAAATAAATGCAACTTTTATTTATGTTATCTGTATTTATTAACTTAATAATAAACAAAGATTTTATAAATAAAAATTGCACTTAAATTTCTGTAAGAACGATATAAATATTTAATACGATGCACAATGCAAGTATCTCTTGCATACGAGCGCCCGCTGGAAGGTTAAATTTAAACTATTTTAAAATAACTCTGGGATTAGTTATATTAAAGATTAATAAGTACCAGTTATTGGAAAATTTCATAAAAAAATATTTATTATGAAACGACATTCTCATTAATTATCAAATTCTGAAAATACTTTCAGTAAACTTTCACAAACATTACCATAAAATTACAAAATACATCTCATAGGGAGAAAGGTTGACATCTACAAGTTAGAACACATGCTTATTAAAACAGCGCCAGCGCACCAAGTCGCCAAAGCAAGATGGATGCTAATGGTAAACAAACGTGCATCGGTCACAGTTAAAGTTTAATCTTTTCTCGAACCCATTGCGTCTGTTGTTTGTCCTTGCACTATCTCCCGTTTTAAATGTAGAATTTCAACAGAACTACTAGCTTTCCTAGATCATTGAATGTGCGGAATCTATTACTTTTAGGGGTATATTCTGGTACCCCCGGTTGGATTTCGCACGTTAACAACGGAACCCAACCCAACTTTTAACCAAACCGGGGGTACCAGAATAGACCCCTTAATTATTCTAACGAAGCAGGAAAAATTGCTCCCGCGATGCCTGCGGTATCTGAAGTGGGCACCGAAAAATTTTTTTAACTTAAAAAACATCAGCGGTTTCGCTTTCAGCCTAGTAGCTTCGCTAGCTTAGTGAATGTACGGAATCAGCTTCTTTTAATTAATGAAGCAGCAGAATACTAAAGGTAAATGTTCTTCAAAACAATTAATAGTAAGAAAATTAAGACTTACTGAGTTTTAATATTTGCACTTGGGAGGAAAGCTCTTAATATATGAAAAATAAAAATGAACAATGCGGCGCATCAAGGAAATTATCACGCAGGTGAAGACAGTATTCCAAACGATGAATTCCAAATTATGACCTAGCAACTTCAAAAATTCCATGCAAACGATTTTTATTGTAAGGCAAAGAAAAATCTCTGAATTCTATGATCGGAAAAATATATAATCACTAAATAAACCTATCCTAACCTTAACCTAAAGTCCTATTTGCCATTTTTTACTAATTAAAATCAACCTAATTAACATATATTTTATTATTTAATTAAATATTTAATAAATATTTTAAGTTATTTAAAAATTCACGTAGTAAGTAAACAACACAAATACGCGAAACGCTTGCCATGACGTAAGCGATCTAGCCGATGGGTTGCCAATGGAACTAATCCGCATGATTCCTCAGGTAACCAAATTGGCGACGAAATCGCGTGTGTCGCAACTTGTAGATACCGACAGGAAGAAGAAATTTCAAATAAAAATATCAATTCGTTGAATATTTTAAAACTTTTGAACTAATCGATTTTATCATTCACATAAACGCTGAATATGCTCACACTGTATTAAGTGCTTCAAGTTTAACGAAAATGCATAGCGTATATTCCAAACAAAGAAACTAAAGAAAAAACTACTCGTGAAACAATGTCCTTTAAGAAAAGCTGTTGGCATTCCTCTTTCCGAGTTTGTCAGAGTGATAAGTAAATAGGGTAATTGTGTCGGACAACTGTTCTACGTAAAGCCACTAGGGAAAGTATTGTATGGGGCAGCCATTGCGAAAGAAATACCGTATCTTAACACGCTACGAGTCTTGCTTGAATGGATGGGGAGAGTTAGTCGATTAACTGTTGGCATCATTTATTATATCGTCTGAATAGCTAGGCTGGCGTCACAGGATTCCATTACAGCATATGCAGTATCATAATTTGATGGTTAACTATTTATTAAAAAAAGGAACTACAATGTTAAGAGCTCCTGTGCTGCAAATTAATTATTTTTTACACTGTTATCTTACTAAGACATATTATTAGATGTAAAAATAAGCAGATAAGAAATGGTAATCCTGGATTCATATTAATTTATTCTAATGGATTAGACGCTGTAATGTGATCCATCTTAAAACAAAAGGGAGAAATTACATTCCAATATCTTAGAGCAGCTAATTATGAATCCATTTTAGGTAAATATCAATTTTTCATTGTGGGTGCTTAAAGAAATTACCATTTTGCAAGTTTGAACTACGCAATCCTCATAAAAAAATTTATTCCAATATTTTTTCAATTCTCAATCAAAGGCCTAGAAATCTTGTAAAGAAATCTTGTCTAGAAAAAGGCCTTGAGAAAATCTTGTTTAATTATTCTGTGAAACTGTGTAGAAAAATAATTTAATTGTAAAGTTTCAGACATTTTATAAAATAAAAATTCCAATATCTTACAGCAGCCAATTATGAATCCATTTGATTTTCATTGTGGGTGCTTAAAGAAATTACCCATTTTGCAAGTTTGAACTACACAATCCTCTCAAAAAATTTTATACCAATACTGTTTCAATTCTCAATCAAAGGCCTACCATGTGACCATGTGACTTTCAATCTCCCATCTGATTAAGTAGGACCTTTTGGCTTGATATGTCTTTGATAATACCACGTTTATCCACAAAATTACTTCCAAGATAAAATTTCTGAACTGCGAATGCATGAGAACAAATCTTACTATTCAGAAAATCTTGTTTAACTATTCTTTGAAACTGCGCAGAAAAATAATTGAATTATAAATTTTCAGACATTTTATAAAATAGAAATTCATTTATACCTCATAAACTGAAAAAATAGCAAGTTCAACATATCTGTCAAAATACGTATGCAGATATAAAGCTGCATTTAAGCTAATTTTTCACACTTCAGCTAACGCATTTAATGTGACAAATTGTATTTTGGCTGTTGAATGCACATGTCAAGGAAATGCTGCTTTATGTAGAAAAAGCATTGGCCAAAACACCTGAAATCTCCTGGGACCTGGAATATACAACACAACATCTGAACCTTTACTTTTAATTTACAATAGGAACATAAGTTGTAATTCCCGGTAGTTGATGGTAGAACCTCCTAACTAAAAAAGCTCGGAATTTTCCGGATAAACCTGGCAAAATAAGAGCATAAAGCTATTACTGTTCCATTTTCTGTGTTTACTTACTCCTATTCAATGCTATTTTTAAGGATGTTTTCAAATTTGTTTTCATATTTTGTTGTTAAATGAAAAGTCTTTTGAGCGTAATTTACATATAGTTTTTGAGCTCCTTTTGAATAAAAAATACCCCAAATGTTAATAGTAAAACATAATAAAACAAGAGGAATTTTTCGTGGCAGCTATTTTCCTTTCTCAGTTAAGAAATAGTAGGACTATTTTTAAAAAATGAAAATAATGTGAAATTAAATTTTTTAATAGAATTTAAAAACAATGATATTTTTTGGCAAAAATATACCTCATCCATAGCTGTAAGCTTTCGAATTTCAATTATATTCTTCAGTTACAGCTGATTAGTGAATCTTTATCGTATAGCATCTCACGTGATCTTGTGGCAATTTATACTGCTTTTCATTCTTCTAAAGTAACTAAAACTTATAAGGAAACTTTTGTTTAATCAGCTAATTTAGTTAAAATGTACATAATTAGCTCAGCTAACTCTAATCAAATTATTCCATTAAATATATTAAATTTATTTAGTTACCACCTAGCTTAATTGAGTAAATCCGATCTTATTTGTTTTGTTCATAAAATTAATATTAAATTAACTGCTTATCTTTAAATAGTAAGGCATGTGAACATGAAAACATGTGGGAGATGAAAAGCGGAAAAAACATTAAAAAATTTCTATTTCAGTGCACTTGATATTCAAGTAATCCTTATTTAGTGATTTATACTTACTTAAGTGATTTATAGTATCTCACGCAAAATCCGAGAATTAAAAACCTTTATTAATACCTTGCGAATACCGTACTCCACTTACTAAAATTTTAATATAAAAAGCCTCAGGTTGTTGAATGTATAAGCCATGGTGAATTTTAATGAAACTCAAATGATTGGTAATAATTAATTTAGGAATATATGAATGATAACTATATACCGACCTATCATTTAAAAAAAGTATTCGAAATGACAATTTTACCAGTAATAAAATTTAGAAAAATAAGAAATAACCATTTACTTACTATGTTTTTTAAAGTTACAATAGAAGATTAAGCCCACAAGCTAGCACACACATATATACGTGCTGCCCCAGTAGCACAACAATATTGCGAAATATTTTGGGCAATATTGAACAATATTGTGAATATCGAGGAATACAGATTGCTGTATCTAAATTTTTACAAGTTTTGTAAAAGTAAAATTTTGGCACAAATATATTAGTTTTAGCTTAATAATTCATGTTATTTCAAAAAATTCAATGGAATGATTTTTCATAAAAAAGCCGAATACTGTGTAGCACTGTGTAAACAATATTGAAAATTCTATATTCCGACAACGTTGATCAATGTAGTGGTGACAATATTGAAAATTCTACGTTTCTCAACGTTTATAAATGTAGTGGCGACTATATTGTAAATTCTGCACTTAACAATATAACGCTACGTTTTATTATTCTGGATTTTTCATCCATAGTGACCATACAATCTGAATACGTTTGAATATAGCTGGTTTTGATTATTTGTCTCTGTTTTAAAAACATCCAATTTTTAATAACATCTCCTAGACCGTCCTACTTTTTATTTAATTCAGTAAGTCAATGATAATTTGAAAAAAATTATGTATTTTTTAAAAATATTTCTTTTGAAAAATTCTGCATTCCTACTTTTACTAAATATAGAACATTCCAATTTTCTTGTTTAAGCAAATTATAAGTTATGGTGAGCAATTCGCACTTTAAAGAAAACTATATAACACCTTTTTCTTATTGTTGAATTTTAACTTTCATGAACAAAATTAAACCCTTAAAACAGCCATTGTTTGTTGAAAAATAATAACTTCTTTGTGTCCCGTATATTTAAAAGTAATTACTTTTGAACCCTAGTTACATAATTTATTACACTAGTAAAACTTAGTTACTAGCGCTAGAAATTTCTCTAGGAAATTCGTTAGTAGCGCTTTCTAGCTACTTGCGAGAAAATCGCTCTCTCTTTGACTTCAAATCAAATTCTCAACTCAAAATAATAAATATTTCGCTGGTTTAATGGATAAGGCGTCAGGTTAGGTTAGCAAGTTGTCCGGTTCGTATGTGTAAAAATGTCGATTCCAACACAATCAAACAATGCGGTATGGACGTATTTTTTTTAAAAATCTCTAATAAGTATTTAGGTTTAATATTAAGAATATTTATAATTTTTGGGAAATAATTAGTACATTTTGAAGCTAGGTTGAACTATATTGTATAATATTCCTCAATATTTAAACCCAATATTGAATAATATGGGAAGAGTCTTACATTTTACACCGTTTCAATATTGTAACACAATATTATACAATATTAAATTTTTCTAATTTTGCAATATTGAACAATATAGTGTGCTATTAGGGTAGAGAATCCATGTCTTTTAAAAGTTATTTTAGTGTTTTATAAAAAAAATTTCAAACATATATGACTTTGAAATATTTAATTTATTGTAGCACAAATCCGTTCACTTATTGTAGGCATGTTCACAGCATAGTCCAAATAATCAATGGGCGTAAAAACATATTGCTTTAATATTTTTAAACATCAAGCTGGCACTAGAATTCTCTTGATGTTAGTTTTAACGCCATCCTTTTCAACTATCTTTACTTTAAGCATTAATTACATCTGACTTTTATTCTCAGTAGATTTGTAAATAAACTCTACTGTTGTCAAAAAGAAGTTCAGATATTTTACTTTAATTCTTTAGTACGTGATGTAATAATATCGCGTTTTCTATAAATCAGACAAACTGATAAATAGAGTTCGGCAATATTTTTGGTTTTATTCTTATGGGAAATTTATTTTCTTTATCATAATTTCCGCAGCTTTCAACTTGGCGTTCATCATTATTTTTTTTTATCTTAGTCTAAAAGGTGACATTCTATACCACATATTCAAACCTGTAAAGATTTTTTTTTTTTCAAAATCAATTTATGTTTCAAATCATGTTCTTTAGTAATCTCTGTGCCTACAGTCTGTACGTCAAAAATTAAAACTGAATGAATGCAATGAAAACAATTTGCAAATAAATTAAATATCCAAATTCTTATTGATAAGTCAAATGCACTAGAATTATCCGGGTACTCCAAAAAGAAAATAAAACAAAACTAATATTATCGTATCTATATTGAAATCAGACTGATGAATAGTTGATAATGTATAAATGAAATCTTCGAGACAAATAAAGCGATGAACATATATTCAATTCAATGCTCTGTATAACTTCTATGGATTATTTAGAATTTAAACTTTCTCGGCTATTATATCATTTAATTGATTTTTAACGTAAAAAGTGCTTCAGATGGAAAATTTTTGTTGATTTTTGTTATGAAAATTCATTTCTAGAAACATCTACATACAAATCTGAATATCGTTCTCCATTTTAGTCACATGACTTCTGACTTAGCAATCAATATTGGTTTCGGATTCAAATTGATTAATTTAAATTCTAACTGTGTTTCAACTGCATATTCAGGAAAATATTTACTGTTTTCATATCTTAAGTCTTTAAATTGAAACATGATTACTGAAAGATGATATCAGGAACAAAAGGAACAGTAATACACTGTAAACACACTATTGTTACGAACGATGTATTCTTCACCATGTCGTTAATATCTATTTAATATACATTGCTATACTCACCTATGATATGCCGTTATACTAAATAAAATGGATACACAAACGAATCAGCCAAAGTAACTCAATGGGTGAAGAGCGTTCAAAGAAATAATAGATGGTAGGATAGGAATATCAGATATATTACAAATGTCAGAAAGATATATGAAAATGTATTATAAAACCAATAAATCACTTAACAAACAATGTTCGACATCCATCATTTATTATTGTTTTTCTTCAGTATTTTTAAAATTGTCTACACCTTTTGTCGAATTGGTAGCTCTGATGTTTTCCTGAGAAATATGGAACTTCCATTTATTTCTACAAATATTACCATTACCCTTATATTGCGAAGAACGCATTGCCTATCTTGATATCTTACCACGTATACAAAGTCCCATTCACAGTAACTTGATAGATAATCCATTAAGTGCGGCGCAAGACCACTTGAATTATATACTTCTGTCTGTCACGTTTCCTCCCAAAAAACCGGAGAGTCTTCTACAAGATCCTACGAGCTTAAATGCTCGCGCATAAAATGTCAGAATATCCAGAAACCTCCGTGACAAATGACTCTAAGCCGAACAACCTACGTTTACAAGAAATGCGAGTAGAGAAGAAAAAAGAAGTCGCATAATCCTCCCTCACTTAAGCCCTCACAGCAAATAGAACATCTACCATAAGCTTGCGAAACGATGAAGATGAAAACGATACGCACGATCGATTAAGTCGGCTGCAGCGTTACTGGACACGATCCAATCTTCTTACACTTCGTAGATCAAGGCAAGATAAGCTCATACCGAAGGATTTTGTCGTTCCAACCGGAAACATTTGATGAAGTAACCAAGGGAATTTAGTTATTTCCAGACGGGACCAATGAGATTCGCTAAGTTAACTTATTTGTATGACATTATCGGGTTGATCAACGAGATTTTGCGTTATCGGACCGAACGTAAATGTGATAAATATTACGAGAGAAACACTGTTCAGCAGCAATTTATTTCGTCGTTGAATTAGTCGCTTGTAAATTCGTATTATTAAATCTCTAATCATTGGTCTGGACTGTTAAATCTCTGTTCAATTAAGATTTAAACAAACGCACTGTGATTGCAATTTATTAAGATAATCAAATGATGAATAAATAGCCAAACAAAAATTGGTTTAAATTAAATTTGAAATACAAGTCATCTTCTCCTTTTTTCTGGCTTTTGGTTATTTAATTATTTGAAATAAAGGTAGCAGGTGATTGCAGAGTTAAGAATATTAAAATTGACATATGTGAATGATGTACAGGGACAGAGGTAATGGATTAGTTTAGCATGGATTATCTGATTGGAGGTATCGATGAAAAGAAACCAGATCAATCAAGTAGGTGTGGATATAGTTGAAAACAACAGCAATGTATTTTTCATTACCTCTCTTTTAGTAGGCGCTGTCAGACAGAAGGTAAGAGCGGACACCAGTAAAGGTTTATACATGGACACCACGGAAGTCAGGCTGAACTTCGCTTCTAGTGATAAGGTTAATTTCTCCCTATGGTTCTCTGATATTTCTAATGTCTTAGTGTTTAAGTGAAATCGTCTTAGTGTTAAATAGAATAAAACTTTCGTTTGATCGTTTATGTGTCAATCAATATTAAAAATACGGTAATATTTTATATCATAATGGAGATGTAATTGTTAACATTCCATAGGGCGCTCCTGCGCAAATTTTACGACAAACGGGATTTTTTATGCCCTGGTCTCACATTCGTAGTCAAAACTGTCTGAAGGTCATTGCTATGCCTTCATGTGATCCTTCTCTTCAGGATTAAATAGATTTGTCGGAGTTTTAAGGTGATTTAATACTATTTTATGCTTCTGTCGCAAAATTTACGACTCGCGCCCGCTTGTGTAATTTGAATTTTTTCACTTCTTAACGTTTCAGTTTGATAATTATAAATCCAGTGAGCGTTACAGCGATTTAATATTTCGTTTTACATTGTCAAAAGTATTTAATATGTAATAAGCTTGCCAATAATCCACCAAGCCTTAAGAATTTTCTAGAAAAACATCAGTCTAATGAAAACACCTCAATAATCGAGCTCAAAAAATCTTATCTTCGAGATATGACATTACCATGTCTTTAAATCTAAATTATACATCACAACCTGGAAAAGCAACCAGCATTGAGAAAAAGAGCTTGTGGTTTGTGTTTGAAAGAAATAAAACGATCATCAAAATCCATGAAATACAATAGGTACAACGTATACTTCTAAGCGTCACTCTCTGGCAAAAGTTTAATGTTTCAACTGCGAGGACAATGATAAGAAACTCGGAAGCAAGACTTTGTTGCACTATCTTTAGTTGGTATATATTATACTATTTTTTATTATATATTGAATATAATTGTATTAAATCTCATTTCTTTCTCTGATTCAGTATAATTTTAGATTTTTCAAATAATGTAAAAATTAATTTTTAGTTTTGCTGAAAAGATTTGCTTTCCTGATGTGTCTCTTATTACTAATGTGAAGTAACTTACAACTGCAAGGGTAAAAATTGAGAAACTTATTGTGTCGTAAAAAGTACGACTCGAGCCCGATCGTTTATAAAATTTTAGAGCGCCCGCTGGAAGGTTAATACTGTGATGCTTACGATATTTCATTATTCAAATATAAAGATCCCTGTTTTATAATTCCCAATCAAATTTTCGTTGCAGTTATAGTTAAACTGTTAGTTGTAAAAACATGTATATAAGTTTGTATTTATTTTTTTCAAAATATGCATTGAATGCTATACTAAAATTATTTATTAAAAGGCAAATAATCTGCAAGAAAGAAAAAAAAGAAAAGGCGAAGATAAGATGCTCTTATTGCAGGAAAATGACGAGAAAAGTACAACTTTTTGAAATGAATAGAGTTTTTCGGAATAAAATTAATAATAAAGAAGCTGATGATGGCAAATGTCGTCAACAAATATAATTTCTTGAAACTAATGCGAACTTCATATCATCCTAATCTGTCGTAACGAACAATAGAAGTTTAATAATACTTCAAACACGTTTAACAAAAAGGAATGAGCGCCGTTTCAAGACTGGATTAATTAATATCTCTTGAGATTACTAATCAGAATCTTTTTCTGTCGATGGAAAGCTCTTTATTTTATCATACAACTTCGGTCGAAAACATTTGATCCAAGAACGCAAGTGAAAAGCTTTTGAACTCTATCGATACGGGAAGTCTCTTCAAGCAAAAAATGATGGTGGTCCGAAACGGCCAAATATTTCTATGAAATTTCCATCCCATTCGTTAAGTGTGATTGATTTCTCAACCGCTGCGCGCTTTTTTCTTTAGAGTAGTTCGCCCAGACTTGTTGGGGAAAGGAGGGTTTTCTTAGAATTCGGACAGTACCAGCTGCCGTTGTGGTTTTTGAAGAGGGTAAGGGAATTTCCCTTATCTTTGAAAGAGGGACTCGGACGTTCACGTCTTTTGGGGGCCCTCTATTCGAATGGTCTTAGGAATCAGAGGGTTAAATTCAAGAAGAGAATCGTTTCTAGAACAAGTAGGAAGTTACTTTATGCTTTAAATGTAGTACCAAATATATGCAATAATTTAAAAGTAAAAAGATTCCACATGAAAATAACAAACCTCGGATGATAATTCAAGCCCGAATTCGGAGGCAGAGGGTTGCGGGTTCGAGACTAGATTCCCTGAATGGTTCGCCATAGAGGGTTAAACGCCCTCCCGCTTTTGAGGTGCGGACGTTAGAGCGGGGTGCGAACTGATTTATATGTCTTCCTCTCCATCTAATCAAGGTTCAAAGTTACGTTCGTCCCAAACCAGCTCTCATGTTGTTTAAAACCGTAAATCACACTGCAACAAATCATTTACGGAATTTGTGAGTTGTGTTATAACGAGAAAAACGGTTTTTATTTTTCCTTTTAATTACATTGACTCTCCTGGAAGAATTTTTAGGAAAGACTTATTCTTTTGAGACATGAGGTTGCTGGGTTAAAGAAACGGGGATTTAGATGTTTTCCTAAAATATCGCTTGGTGAAATCATAATGGATAAACCTAAAATTATTTTACCCGGGAGGATTGCGCGCTGCGGAGAGGAACGCGAAGACGCGCAAGGGAGTTTGCGACACCCAATTTTGTTATTTCGCCATATAAGCAAAAATAGCAACATTTTTATGCCATATCTGTTCCAAATGATTCCTTCAAACAGTTCTATTTATACAAGAACAAATTTAGAGGAAAAACTTAATAGATAATGCATATCATTCAGTGCATTACGAACACATAATAAAATAATATTTATTGCATACATGTTTTCAACATTTTTTTATAGTCAGGAATCTTCAATATAATAGTCTTTATACAATTGTATGAAAAAATACTGCTTCTAATTTTTTTAGGTGCACAGGTAAACAGTTTTTCTTTTTAGAAATTTAAATAAGAATCCTGATGGGCTTTATCTTAGATCCAATAAATTTAGTGCGCAATACACTTTTATTTTTCAGAATAGTTTCTACAATTTTAACCTTTTCCTCCAATATTTTTTTGTGAAAGCGGATAAGATATGTACCAGCTGACTACAGTTACATTACGTCCAGAATAATATAACTTTTCGATCTAACTCTTGACATTTTCACTCACACTATTATCCAGTTTAAATGTCTTGTACCCGCAAGAATCGTATTTCAGAAATACAGAATGTTCTCGAATCCATTTGTTTAATCACTAAAACTTAAATAGCGAGAGCTGTATTTTCCTGTCCCTAATGCTATTACTCAATATAGCTATCTCTATAGCTCACTATCACTAATTAAATATAGCAATTGCCAACTTAAATATAATACCTACTGAAATATAGTGCCGAATTAACTATATAAATTACCTAAATATAGCAACATTATAAATCCCATACGCCTAATTATAAAAGAACACTACCTCATTGAATTTTAAAGAATATTTTGAATAAATTTCTATCAAAGATTTTATGCATTCGGGGAAGTTTAAGTTTTGATTTTTTTCCATATTTTATGTAATAATTTAATCATTACATATTTTGAGTGAAACCTGCCACATGGTATAATCGTAAATGACTTCACTTTAATCGTAAAGTTTCCTATGTAATAGTTAAATAAACATAAAAATCTATATTTTATGATGAAAGAAAGCACATGCTCTAAAATTTCTCTCTGAAGGAAATGAATTTTTTTTCTTTCTATTGAACGAAAACCATAACCATTTCAAATCTGACGGCGGAAAAAGAAATCAAATACCTTTATTATTGATTTAGTCACTTTTTTCTGAAAAATGAATATTCAGGAAAAGAATTTCTGGATTATTTTCAGACAGAAGTGGCTTTTGAATTATATAGAAATGAAAGTTAAAAAATTGAAATCAAAAGAGAATTTTGACGTCAGCATGACATTTTTTTTTGACAACGACTTTTTAAATTCTTGTTGCTGCAGTTTTTTCATTGTTCTACTCTGCTCTTTTTATCTCCTAAGAATAGTATTAAATCCCTTTAAAAGAATTAGAGTTGAATAAAAAATTAAAGGAGAATGCAATAAAAGAAGCGAAACAAATAATAAAAAGTAAAACAAGAAAATAATACATCTGGATAGATGACATAAAAGAAAATTTATTAATTTCTCCCAAATATTATTATTTTAATAATTAAGGACGCCTATGAGGTACACAATTGCATTTGAATTCAGGGTTTGAGGTAATATTAATTAAATCATATTTAATTTGACTTATTGTACTATTTTAGCTTTCAGCAAATGAATGTTTTCCATTATTATTTCAGACAGAAGTGGCTTTTTACAGGATTATTTTCAGACAGAAGTGGCTTTTGAATTATATAGAAATGAAAGTTAAAAAATTGAAATCAAAAGAGAATTTTGACGTCAGGATGACATTTTTTTTGACAACGACTTTTTAAATTCTTGTTGCTGCAGTTTTTTCATTGTTCTGCTCTGCTCTTTTTATCTCCTAAGAATAGTATTAAATCCCTTAAAAAGAATTAGAGTTGAATAAAAAATTAAGGGAGAATGCAATAAAAGAAGCGAAACAAATAATAAAAAGTAAAACAAGAAAATAATACATCTGGATAGATGACATAAAAGAAAATTTATTAATTTCTCCCAAATATTATTATTTCAATAATTAAGGACGCCTATGAGGTACACAATTACATTTGAATTCAAGGTTTGAGGTAATATTAATTAAATCATATTTAATTTGACTTATTGTACTATTTTAGCTTTCAGCAAATGAATGTTTTCCATTTAATGAATGCATTGTCTGTAAGACATAATTTTACAAAAAAAAGTTATTTTAATTTCCTTGTTAATTATAGAATTAACTTCGCTTTCGAAATTAATGCATTACAATTTACTTAATTTCTGACCATTTATTTCTATACTAATAGTGATTAAGAAACTTTTAATCGAAGATGCAGTCAGTGTTTATTCTTACCGATCATTGTATTTGCTAATCGCCTTGCAAGGTTCCTTTGTCCACAAAACAATGAAATTACTTGCATGTGAATCCACAGCTTGTTTAATCTAATTGTGCTCACCATTGAAATTTTTGAGAAGGAAAATAATGTAAAATAGAAGAATTAGAGAATAGATGAAGAATTGAGAATAGAAGAATAGGTGAAGAATTGAGAAGGAAAATAATGTATTTATTAATCACTACGATTAATAAAATAATTGGTTCCTTGGTATTGATATATACATTTAAACCGACGAACTTTAAACACCAGGTTATAAAATAAATATAATTCTAATTTGTTTCTTTTTGATCTTATACTATTGTATGCTTATTATTTCAGCTTGATTACTTCAGTATCCTTCGGGCATCATTTCAAAAGTTGCATTACGGAATGTTATTGTATTTCAAACATAATTGTCAAATTAATCCATTTGCTTAAATCTGTCGCCAGGAGGCACATTGAAAAAAAAGTGGTGCTGCAAACTGCATGCAATTAGTACATAAGTAGGAAGAAAAAAAGTGAAAAAATAAAATATTTATAATCATTAACTGGTGCATAAAAGAATAATATGCTTAGAAAAAAAGAGAAAACAAGCACACGGAAAAAAAACGATTTCGAAATAATGTCAAGGTTCATTCTAAGAAACTCGTGGGCAGGTGTCTTTGCCCTTTCAATTAAAAATTACCACCTTTCTAGTTATTTTATTTTATAGACGCATCCTGTAATCACAACCCAGCAAACCTTTTCATTATGTCCTTCTCCTTACTTGCTAGGTCACCTGCTGCACCACTGAATGATCAGGATTTCAATCCCCTTACTCCACTAAACTAATCTGTATCCGCTTTTGTCGTATGTTAAACTGTTTTACTAATACATCTTATTCGGTGGATTCAAGTATAATAGGTTGATTGATAGCTATTGAGGAAAAACAAATAAAGTGAAATCACCGTAGTCGAAGGAAGCAGCAAATTTTATTTTCCATAGACTTGAAAGTATGGGAAACAATTTTGCCATGTTTTCATCAAAACTTTGGTATTTAGAGGATTAAACTTTTATTGTGTTGGCGTACGTTATTTCTTATTATACAGGGTGTCCCACAACGGACTCCCTGATTTTAAATTCAAATTAGTCGTCAACGGAGATTGATAGAAGAATGAAATTATTGGTATATTTATTTTGAAAAACGTGAAGATCTGATACAGAAGTTTCAGAATTAGCTGACAAATGCTGCTAGAAGGTGGCGCTGTATGATCTAGTCGTAGTACGAATGCTGAGCAAAAGGTTATAAGCAATTCTTTGCAATCAATTGCTGCAATCGATTCAAAATATGGACCTTTCGTAGCTCAGAGATGGCGCACACCAAGGATGAAATTTTCAGTCACTCCCTGTTGTGTTTCAACGGAAACGGTGGCACTAATTGATAACTAAATTTGAAATCTCCGGAAAAGAGTTATTGCCTTGAACTATGCCACATTCACTGGAAGAGGCCTGATTTGGACTCCGTACTCAGCCGATCTCACCCTCTGCGACTACTTATTGTGGGCACAAAAACGTGGGGCAACACTGCTTGGTCTTAACTTGTTGATCTGTAAGGCATGTGCCTACTATTCCGTTGATACACTACAGAGGTCGACTTGAAAGTTTCATTCTTGATGTACTCCATCTCCGTACTCAGAAAAGTACACATTTTGAATCGATTGTGATGTGATTCAACGATAGCTTACAAAGGAAAAATGTTTATAGCCTCTTTCCTAGACTCCTTACTATGATTACAGAGTACACCACCACCTGATAGCAACATTTGTAATTAATTCTGGACCTTCTCTATCGGATTTTTTTTCTTATAAAATAAAAACACTGTTGTTTCCATTCTTCTATCACTCTCCGTTGACGAGTTATATAATTTTAAAATCTGGGCTTCCATATATTTTAAAATCACCCTCTATGTAGTTTTCATTACTGTTTAGTATATGAAATAGCTGCGTATTATAGAGTCATTTGCATTAATTCTTTTTATTATTGTAAACATTATTTGTGTTAGCAAATTTTGTATATTTATGTGTCTTTATAGCCTTATATTCACTATTATTTATGCATTTGATGTTAGTCTATCACAAATTATTTGACATTAACAGTGCAAGATATCTACCAAAATAAATTGTTTCTCCAAAAAGCCAGTTTAATTGAATTTTTTAATTAATTGGCTTTAATTTTATCCCAAATATGTTGTTATAAGCAAAGATATATGTCTACTAAACTAAAATTTGCTTCATTTTAAGATATTTGAATTGTCTTTTTATTTATTGCATTCTAATTTATTTTTATATTCATTAATGACAGTATTTCTTATTTTCGTGAAAATATGCATTAATTATCAGTTATTTATACTGATATAAGAATAATTATCAGTTACTTGTACTGATACAAAAATAATTATCAGTTATTTATACTGATACAAGAATAATTATCAGTTATTTATACTGATA
>BGPR01002869.1:41108-74489 GCA_013235015.1 Araneus ventricosus | reverse complement strand
GAAAGTTGTGGTAAAAAATCTCATGCAATATCTCAGATCTGATTGTCAGAGATTTATTAACGAAAGTTGTGGCAAAATATCTCATGCAGTATCTCAGATCTGATTGTCAGAGATTCATTAACGAAAGTTGTAATAAAAAATCTCATGCAAATTGGCAGAGTGTTTAAAAGATAAGAAAAGCATGAGAAACAGAACTGATGAAACAATTGTTACTAATTTCCAACAGATAACAGAATTTTTCTTAAGGAGTTCCGTGAGGATGAATTAAATAAAAAAGAAAGTAAACGACTGACACTTCAAAATTCAACAAAAAGATCTCTCAGATAAGTGGAAAAATAAATTAATGCCAGTATACCTCCTATTTGATATTAACGGACTTCCGAGTCCATGAAGCAACTTAAAATAAAAAAAAGAAAAGAAACTGCTAAACTCAACTAAAAAAAAACAGTTAAATAGCAATAACCTCCGCTGGATACGTTGAATATCCTATAATTTAGCAAAAATATTCATAGTTTCCCAACACACAGAGAAAATAAGCAAACAAAAAAAAATGCTAAAAGGTTATATTAGGAGAATAAATTAATCCCGGTATAACTCTTATTTGGTATGAAATCATCACAGAATCAAAACAATATCCTGTGTATATGCTAATTTGTAGACAGAATATCTGGTCTGAATCTCTTTTGGCAGTAGCCACGCCCACATTACTGAGCGTTACTGAAATGTTTGGCTTTTTATAATGCAGATAGTTTTAAAAAAAATAAGAAATATATGTGGATGTTAAAGAAGATGCTTCGCTGATGTACCAGATAAATGGCAATATAGAGTACAATTAAAATAAACAATAAATTCTTCCAGACATATGAAAAAGCATTATTGAGATAATATAAAATTACTTCAGTAAATAATTACATCTATGTGCTTCGTTTGATTAAAATTGTAAAATTTGTATTGCAGTTGAACCGTTAATGTAAGAAGCGATATATCAGAGTATGCAAATATCTCTTGATAAGACTACATAGCCGTTTTCTTAATTAAAATTTAATCAGTTGTTCAGATATTGCAGACGTAAAAGCAAGAACACTTTCCTAAGACATTCGAACTTGAATTTGCAAATTAGAAATTTTCAACACTTCTCAAATAGTAAGAAAATGCTTTGAAGTAATTACAATATATTTGAATTCGTATATGAAATAAAACATTATGAATGAAGACATTTCCGTTAAAGGAGATTATTTTAAGAAAATATATGAATGCTTGTATCTAATAATTCTATATCTGGAATTGAACATTTTTTCTGCGTTGAGTATTACGTGTATTTTCTGTATTGAGTATTACGATCTTAAAAATAATTGAAATTTTAAATGTTGTAAAATTAAGAGATTACATCAGGCAGACTTTGTGAAATGTAAACCTTAGCTGCTATTGTAGAAAATATGTATTAAATGTATAAATTTAGCATTAAAATATACATAAATTAAAGTAATTTGTAGATGATTAAAATCAAAATTCGTTCCAAGAATGAAGGAAATAAAAATGATTAATCCTAGTTGACTTTTAAAAAATAATAATATTTCAGAAGCACGTATTGCAAATACCAAGAGACATCTTATTCTATTTTCTATATTAAAGTATTTTCGCAATATACAGTGAAACCTCTTCGAACGGCCACCCTTCTTAACTGCCAATTTTTCGTGGCACGGATTTTTCGGCCCATAGACCTAATGTTAAAATAACCCCTAGCAACGGCCACCCAACCCCTCTGAACGGCCGCCGGGTGGGTTCGCCCATCCCATTTGACAAACGCATCGGTTAGAGATTCACTTTTTAAACTGAAAAAAGAACTTGAAAAAATGTTTTTTTCCAAGAAGGGTAAAAACTTAAAACAGTCACAAATTGTATATTTTTTTTCAAAAAATGTAAAAAATTATTAAATAAAGTACTGTTTTCTTTTTAGATAAGTCTCAAACCTCATTTTAAATAAGAAATATGTGTCAGACTTGTTTATATTATGTATTATAGCAATTATCTTGTAATTGAAACGAAAACCCTTCAGAGCGGCCACCCCCTCTGAGCGGCCAATTTTTCTCGGAACGGAGGGGTGGCCGCTGAGAGAGGTTTCACTGTAGCAGTCGCCGTTATAACGGATGTAACGATCAATCGGTTATACAGATCAAAATACCGTGGAACAGATCTCCCATATCTAAGCACACACACAAATTCCGCCAGAAATTCAACAACTCGCTTGTAGAAATTAATTTCAAAAGATGATGCTTCAGAATATGAGGTCAACGACAATGAACGGCCAGAAGAGACCAAGAAACTCTGCAAGCCCTTCATACTTTAACCCTCTCACACCGAGTGGGCCGGTCTAGAAATTTTGCCTTAACATCGAAACACGCCGGTCTGAGGCGGTTGAATTCCTTTGGGAGAGGTGAGGGCAGAGATAAGTGCGGTAGGAGTTCCAATTTTCCTTGCCTATCACAACCCATTTGCGTGCGCTTTAAGGGAAGGTTATAGCAAGGGTGGTTAAATGACCAACCAGATTGGGGGAGTCCAATTAAAGTCGCATTCTCGTAAAAAAGCCCGGTGGTAAAGAGGTAAGGAGAAAATGTAGCCTCTATATTAAATAGTTAAGATCAGTTCAACACCGAGGTGAATCTTTTAATGAACATTATTCATGACATTTCTAACGAATACTTGAACACTAAAATAGATTGCTCCCAATGGCCTTAAAGCCTAAAAAATTAAATGCGTATATATATTTTGACGTGAAAACGTCTTTCTGCTCGTTGCAGTGATAGTCGGTCGAACTTTCTTGTGTGACAAGATACCGTGAGATTTGAATCAGTAATAAGTACGAGACTAACAAGAAGAAAAGAATGGTTGACCCCACAACGGATAGATCATATCTGTAAGAGTTTTTCGCATAGTATTTGTTTTACCTGTGACGTCATCGTACCAGTGTAGGCGCATGCGCGTGATTGTTATGAATTAGCTTAATGTAAGATTATAAATAAGTGTAACGTGGAAACACCTTTAGCTGCAGTGACTCAAAAAAGTATTGGGGTGCAAGAAACGTTCAAACGTTCATTTCGTAAATTTCTAATATTACATAAAAACAAAAGATAACTTTAATAGTTTTTCTATCTAAACACTCTGAAAAATCTATTGCAACCATTATAATTAAATACAACTAATATAGAAATGAGCTATTTGAAATGATTTGTCTGCAACTACGAAATTAAGGTCAAAAAAGTATTGGGGCATTCAGGAAAATCAGCTCGATAAGAAGCCAATTCTGGCAGAATGTCTGATACAACTGCAAATAGAATTGCAAACTTAGAAAACACTAGTTAAGAAGCAAGAGACAGGAGTTACTACGTTAGTCCATCATTTGCATGGTAGCATGGGTCCAAAAAAATCAGAGATATCCATTGCCATCAGAAAACTTATCATTTGTCATTGGAAACCTGGAAGCTCTGAGATAAAAATTGGTGAAATTGTAAATGGAAGTAAATCTACTGTACATAATATAATTTTGAAATACAAGAAGACAAAATTAGTTAAAAACAGACCAAGAACAAGTCGCCCAAGTCGTTTCACTGAGCGTGAAGAAGGGTGGATTGTTAGAAAAATTACTTGCACTCCTAAAACCAGTGCAGTAAATTAACTTTAAAAGCGCGACAAAGGTTTAACAAGTTTTCTAATCCAGAAATGGTCCGGAATATCTTGGGAAAATACAATTTTCATGGCCGAGTAGCTAGATGAAAACCATTCCTCAGTTAAGCAAATCGAAGAGCTCGTTTAGAATTTGCTAAATACTATATTAAAAAGCCTCCGTAGTTTTCGAATTCAGTTTTATTTGTAGATGAAAGTAAATACAGTGTTTTTGGAAGCGATGGGAAGCAAATGGTATGGCGAAACCCCAATAGTGAACTGGAAATGAAGAATATAATTTCTTCTGTAAAACATGGTGGTGGTAGCCAGATAGTCTGGGCCAGTATGAGTGCTGTGGGTGTTGGGAATTTACATTTTATTGATGGCATGATGGACAAATATATGTATTTATGTATTTTAAAACAAAATTTGAAACAGAGAGCTGAAAAAATGGGCATATTGCCACATTACAAACTCTATCAGGATAATGACCCAAAGCACAATGCTCATATCTGCAGACTCTGGACTTTATATCAATGTCCCCAAGTAATTAGAACTCCTACACAGAGTATAGATCTCAATCCCATTCAGAATATTTGGGACCATTTGAATAACTGAATTCATAAATTTAAAATTTCCAGCAAAAATGAACTTAGAGAAAAACTCATGTCTGAATGGGATAAAGTAGAAGGAATTGTTTGTGCAAATCTTGTGAAATCCATCCCTCAACGACTGAATGAAGTCATAAAATGTAAAGGACGACCAACACATTATTAAGAAATAATGTTTGAGTGATATGGAACAATTTTTTTTTCCGAGCCCCAAAACTTCTTTGACCATTAATTTCCGTTATACAACAAGAAATGTTCATTTCAGTATTATTGTAACAATATTGTAAATTAATTTTCATGTTTTTGGATTTTATTTAGTCTACAGATATGACATGTACAAAAAGCATATGGTTGAAATAAAAAAAATGATTTGTTCTTTCACAAAATGTTTTATAGTTTATTGTGCCCTAATACTTTTTTGAGTCACTGTAGGAGGTTGATTCTGGTGTCATTTTAAAGAGCTCGAGAAGTATTACTAGGACCCAAAGTGAGACAAAAAAAATATTTATCAGAATATAAGTAAAAATCGGTATTAATTTGAAAATTTCAAACTCTGCTTGTTATTTGATTATAACATACATAGTTTTCTTTTGAATTATATAAGCTTGCACAATACTTTAAAATACGTAAAAGAAACATTATATTAAAATTTGAATTCAAAAATTTGAATATTACGGGAAATATGAGCATTTGTAGTAAATAATATTTTACTCAGCGTATGCTAAATGTAGTTCTACACACTGTCGACAGATTTCGCCTTCAAAACCTTCTCTAAAAAAACATAAGAAGAGCGCAGTTCGGGTCCGCGCCGTAGATTTTTCGTGGAAACGTCGGCATAAATTCATATAACAAGTGTTTCGTATTAATATATAATTTAATTATCAATCTCTTTAAAACAATATTTACACAGAGTAGTATAATGGTTAAATAACAGATAAATCACAAGTTTATCACATGTAGCAAGGGTCTTTGGTAACTTGTTTTATGATTTTATCCCTACGGTTACACGAAAAATCTAAGGCGCGGATCCGAACACCGCCTTTTTATGTTTTATATATTTAATTTTCCATTCTGTACATTATATCGATTTTCTTTTCCTAATTAAAACAAATTAGTACATTCCAACAATGTTGTGTAGTTTTTCTTGTATTCTTGTATACATATACATTTGTATTATTTTTAAGGCATTTTGTATGTACTGATCTTTCGGATGTAGTGATCACCATGGCTGTGATCCAAAGTGACCACTACAAGCGTTGTCCACTGTATTAGATCACAAATTGAGAATTTAATGTAAATTTAAAATGATATCATATATCTATATACCTTCAGCGTATTTAACCTTAAAAATGTAGTCGAAAGATTAGTAAATTTCAGTTTGTCATGTGCTAAAATGACGTTATTTTTAGTAAAGTATCTCTGGCGTTTACAAAAAATGCGTCCTCGAAAAATAAAATTATGCTATGTATCAAGCTAGCAACGCATGATGGTAATTGTCAAGAGGACGCGTGGATGGAAGATGGAAAGGATATCTAACTTCTAATTAATTTAAATTGTTATCTTAATATAAATTTATAATTAGCAATAATAGAAATTAAAGACTTACAAATTCTTACTTAAAAGACTTACTTAAAGACTTACAAATACTTACAAAACTCAAATACTCACGTTTTCAGCTTTCCTATAACCAGTTTTGGCCAGTTGTGTTTCAGATTTATTTCAGCATTTTGAGATTTTCTAAATTGGAAAGTTTACATAGGCAATATCCCATATACGGTATAAATAATCCAGCAATAAATTGTAATAGTAATAATTAATTTATGCAATCAAATTGTAATTTCTGAATATTATCACTGAAAGCTTTCTTCTCAATAAAAAAAGCAGCATAATCACTTTTTACGATAAAATTATAAACTTTATAAAACTTCGTAAAGCAAAACTTTTGCTTCTCTATTTTCAAGCAAGTTCTTGAGAGAACGGTTTTTGAATAGAAAAAGAAATCCTTTTTCTATTAGGCAGAAAATGAGAAAAAAAAGTATAAATTTATAACAAAGTCTAGACAGATGTTAATTTGAACTTTTAACCAAATAATAATTATACGAAACATTGATATTTAATCATTTGATGTTTTTGATAAAATTATTATTCTTTTTTTGTTTAAAACTGAAAATGAAACATATTTGGAGATTTTCTTGCATCTGTTGCGAGCACTTTATAAGTAATACGTTTCAAAATTTTTTCACAGTATTAATTTGTATCTGCACTTGACAATAAATATTTAAACTTCATAATAACGAAACTTTCTTGTTCATTAATTTTAGATTATTAAATTTATAAGAGAAAAATTTTCTGCTACATTTTATTTTTCCTAATTGAATATTGACATTAAAGTTTATGTATACTTTTAAAATGTTTCCAATGTAATTAAAGTAATTTAAAGTAAAATAAAATACGTGATATTCAGTGATTTGGGATTGAGGGGAAAGCAAATGAAAAAAACTGTGATTTTTTCCAAATCTGAGTATAAAGAGAAAGATAAAAATATTTCTCGAAATTTGTTTAAATCCTCTGAACATGGGAGCAAACAACACAGTTGAATTACTTAACTACTATACTAATTATTATAACTAAATCCTAGTTACTTTTCAGTTGTTCTTTTTAAATATAATACTTTTATTCAAATATTTTTTAATTTAACAAACTGAAAACAAAATAAAATTCGTCTCTACTCTCAAAATATTTTTCATGACTGAACGAAAAAAAACAATCGCATTTAATTTCTTTGCATATTTGCACTAAGCAAAATCATTCAGTTATTTTTAAAAATTTATTTTTATCTACTTTATTTTTCATAATACCAGTGGGCAACAAAATCCACACGTAAACATCCCCAAGTTTTATTGTGATGATTTTCACCCTGAGCTTATGTTATGTTGAATGTAGTTTATCAAAATGTTTATATCTACTGAGTTTAAGTTATTTTTCTCAGAAACAGTGTAAAAAGCTTTTCACTTTTATCTTTTTTTATCTGAAAGGATAAAGTCTTTTATGTGTATCAGTTGGTGCGCAAAATCGTGGATTCCAGCCGAACAGAACTCTTGCTTCATCTTGAAGGCACTAGACAATATCCAGTCAAACAGACTTCGGCCTTACTTGCAGTTGACTTCGCACACAAAGGCTTTATTGCTTTCTCCGGAGTATTTGTGTCCCCAATTTCTTTTCAGAGCTCCCAGGTAGGATTTTCGCGCCCCGAGTTATCGAGGGATCCTTTGAAGGACGAAAAAATCTTTCGATAAATAAACAAAAATTTTGCAAAGGAATCCAAAATGTTGGCGCCTAATAAGAAAAATAAAAAATGTTGAATAGTAAAGCACAAAAGCCATATATGCGGATTTTTACTTACGATTTCTTCCTTGCTGTGGGGAAGTTCCATCTTATGTTGTTTGGTGTCGAAGGTATAATAAAGATCGTATTGGGGAACTATTTTCTGTACGATAAACATTTATATTAAATAAATTCAAACCTTCCTGAATCTGCTCTATATTCTTTGCGAATATTCGCAATGGCTTGGTGGTTGAAATTTCACTTAGGGCTTTGGATATCGTAGGTTACAGAACAGAACGCCGTCTCTCACCCCCGTACCCGTGACCAGACCGGTCACTGAACGGTTTGATGAGCAAGACACGGGGATTTTATTTAAGAAAAACAAAATAAACAAAAAGAAAGAAATATTTACACTATGCACAGCACATTTTCACTTTTACACTATTAGTTCGTAATAGTCTTCCTTCCTTAGATGTTGTTATACCTTTCTTTCTTGTAGGGGAGGGGGAATGTCCGGTAATTGAGCCTATTTAGTTCACCTCGCTGGAATGTTGAAGGCTAGTGAGGCCGGAAAAGTTCTCTGTTTTCATTTATGAATTTGACAATCCCACGAATTTTATGCCTAAAGACGAGGTTATTGGCGACTCTTTTCAGCCAATCTTGTTTGAAGTTTGGCACTGGCTTCCTTATATGCCAAGACACTGTGAAAATACACTCCGTAGCATAGTGAAGTGCAGTGCCAATTCCACCACAACTGCAATGATCGCTGTCAGACAGGTGAAACCTTCTGAAGTAGGCAGAGAAAGGTGATATCGTATGTTACAGACAAAGTTTGTCGAAGATCCTTCCAACACGTGGACTTTACTCAAGTCAAGTCTGTCATCGAGGGTTAAAAGTCCTGAAGTTGGAACGGCGTTGAAGCTCGAAAACCGGAGAGTCGAAATTAATGTCTTCCTTGGAATCTGGCATCGGTTTAAAATTACTTCTGCCCCAGAGGTGAAGTTTATCAACGGAATGATAATATAACTAAACATTCTTAGTAAACCTAAATGCAAAAGAAATGGCAGTTGTAGCCATTATAATTTTCGTTATCTCTTCCCTTTCAATATCATTATCAAGTTAAAGAGATGATAAAAATTATTCATCGATGAATTTTGAATATCGTAAGTATCCCAACTCGTTAATTTAATGTTTTCTGTTATCGAAAAATGCACTGGTACTAGATTTTAACGATATTACTCTACTTTAGTTACTCTTTCCTTAAATGATAAGTATTCGCAGCATAACGCTTCATTTTAGGTTTAAAAATGGGTCACTGGTACGTATGTCGTTCTCTTCATATATCCACTTTTTCCAAATTACTTTAGTTACTCTTTCCTCAAATGATAAGTATTCGCAGCACAACGCTTCATTTTAGGTTTAAAAATGGGTCACTGGCGCGTATGTCGTTCTCTTCATATACCCACTTTTTTCAAATTAACAGAAGCATGATATTTTATACCATACATTAATGTTCTGTTTTGAAGTTAACTAGGATTAATTTTGGAAGGATCTCTCGCTTTTATATCGTGATCAAATAATGACTCGACATTTAAGGACTACAGATTTTCCAAACATCAATGCTAGACCAACCAAATATATTTTCCTAACAGTCTTCATGCTGATAGAGAACAGCATTTTAATGCTAAGTACTTAAAAGATAACAACTGTATAGATATTTTGAAATGAATATTTCACCCGGCTAATTTGTGTTTGATCAGATTCATTTCAGTTGTGAAGGAAGCTTCGAATAGAAGTAAGATATAGAAAATTACACTAAGATTTCTGATTTTATTTTCCGATCAATCTTGTAGAGATACAGTTATATCTACTTCAAATCCATCGGATGAATAACGTTTTATTGTGCGATATTTTCTAATTAGAGAGGTTTACCTTGATTGATGAAGGCAGTTGATAGGATAACCAAATATTTTCGTTTAATCTTTATAAGAAGATTGCATCTTTTTATGATGAAGAGAAAAAAAGATTTCTTATAATTTTAAGAAATCTGACTTCATTTTCCTTTTCTTACAATATTGGTTAGGCAAATCAGAAAATTAAACAAATTTTATGTCTCACTGTTTGCAGGAAATTATAAATTATTTTTTTTTACAAAAAGGCTTAGATATGCATGTTAAAAATTATTTTCAATTTCACGTGATACTTAATCATGAGAATTTTGAGAAGAAAAATTCAGTAGCTGAAGGTTTCATCGTACTTATCATATTGATTCATATTATTTTCTAAAGGAAAATTAGTTAAATTTTAGTTCCTTATTTTAAATTAAAATTAATTGAAGGAGTAATTAAATTTAATTTAAAATAAGTTAATTTTAAGTAAATTTATTATACCAAAATCATTATTTAATTTAAATCCGCTTGCTAATATTTCCTATCTTTAAATGAAAAATGTAAGCAATTGCGTAAATGAATAAAATGAAATTATTCAAAATTAATTTTATAAAAGACAAAATTTATATTAATCTAAATTGAATGATGGGCAATTAGGTTCATTATTCTTTCAAACACTTGCCGTAACGAATTTGAATCTCATAGGTGCAGTTAAAAGTTACGTGTACTGTAAAAGTAATTTCAGATAGCTTAATTTCAGATTTAAGATGTATGTTCATTTCCATTTTAACACTAAGCAACACAAACAACATTTTAACACACCTTTGATCTTATTTTCTCTTCCTTTCAACAATCTTCACATGGAGCTTGGCAAAAGTAATTGGAATTGTAATGTGATAATTTAAAGGGACTGTTCAGAAGAATATTTCAGTGAATTTTCCTTTTTTTTAAATAATGTTTTTTTTACTTCTTTTCACGAGCAACCTACCTTTGAAAAAATATGAACTCTAAGAACATTTTAATTTAAACCTTTCATTAATAACTATTTAGTGCATAATCTTCCTTTCAAGCACGTATCAGAGTCAATGCAACCTATAAAGATTCAACACTCAATTTATAACACATGTGTAAAATCAAAACTCAATTCTTTTTTTCATTTTTTCATCTTTAAGACATTTCCAGGTTAAATTGTAATGTTTCTGTCGTGAACAATCATAATTTATTAAATGTAATATGAACATCTTCTTAAACTTGAATGTTTAAATAGTATAAATAATTATGTATTACATGAACTCTTATGGACTACTTTGTGTGAACATATTTTTGTACTTGTCTTACTCTCGTATTGGCGTCTCACATTTCATATTGGCATTTCACATTTGAGTCCATTTGTAAAAGAAGTGCTTTGGTATAACAGCACTTCTTTACAAATGCACTTAAAAACTTTCTGCATTTATTTTTCTTAAATTAAAAAGAATTAGATTCCCTACTCATTTCTGTAAAAAAGGAGAAAGAGAAAAAAATAGTCTGTTATAGATTATAGAAAAAATAGTTTAAATATGGAATCTAATCCTACAATGCTTTCAATAATTTCTAAAAATATTAAAGTAGAGTTTAATCTTTTAGAATTAAATAACTGTGCCAAAAAATTAAATTTTTTCATACAATCTAAATTTTTTTTACTTCTATCCATGTATAATCATTGTTTACTCAACGCATTTAACAGTTATTAAGATTGTATTGTACAGCCTTAATCAATATAAACTAAACGAAAATATTTTTACATTATAGTAATGTAGTTTATAACAATAATTGTTTTAACAACCTAAAATGTTTACTTCTTTCTAGGTAATTCAAACACATTATTTTGAATTCGTTTTGTGTTTGTATATGATTCTTTACAGAAAATCTTGTATGCGAAACAATAGTAGCCTAGTTTCTGTAAAGGAGACTCCGACTGTAAATAAATTATTGTTATCAGTATAAGCAATAATGTAAACCAAATCAATGTTATATTTTGTTAAACTCGATGTAAATTTTTTGATTTTTTTTGTAGAATCAATAAATATTCTCTACGCACACCCATTCAAACTGCAGATGGGAGATCTTAAACTCTAGTCGCAGGGGTGTGTCGTAGCGTAAAGTAAAGTGTGTTAATTTATAGTGTGTTAATTTTAGCTTTAAATTTATCCGTGCAACTCTGAATCTATGGATTTCATTCGAATAACTTCTTACCTATTGAACAAGAATGTGATAAATATTAAATAATAATTTCAATAGTTCGCCCTATGCAATAATTTCAAGTATATTTTTAAACTTTACTCATTGAACGAAATTCCAACGAATTATAGACTTAAGTGTGTCATTCCTATTAGCATAACATGGTCTGCAATATTCATACGATATCGTGACGATGCTACGTGACATTCAGAATATCTCAATCGTGCTGATATCGCAAAATATCTTGTGCTAATAAGGATAGCACAGATGTTTAAGACCGAATAGAAAATAGTATCAGACCAAATCAATACATGTTAATTCTGGTAACTTAATAATATCACATTGTAATAATTTTTGGAGTGGGTTTATTTTACCAAAGTGTTAATCCAAAAGATGGAATGCTTGGAACACTGCATTATGCACAGACATAATGAAACCTTTAAAATAAATATGAAAGAAAATTCAGATTTTGCTATATTAAATTGCTAAAGGAACCATTAAACTCGCCATATTGAAAAAATAAAATATGAAAAACCTGAGGACCGGAAAATGTGCATTTTTATGAAACATGTATATAGATAACTGAACATGCGACATTTTTAAGTTTATATGAAAAAGTAAAGCAATGTGGAAAAAATGACAAATGGAAATAAAAGTAATATTTTAATTTTTTTTTAATTATGAAGCTTCTTTGGATACAACAAGAGATATTAATTTGGAAAAATGAATAAATAAATGATTGGTAAATAATTCAAAAATTCGTAAACGGAACGATAAGAATGTATGCAAGCAAAAGATCTACATATACTAATAAATTTGAAATTGAGTTCGGAGGAGCATTGGTTCAGACAAAAAAATACTTCATTTACACAATGAGAATTTAAGAATAATGTTACTGTAACCGTTTGAGTATCTGGGTCCATACACATATATTCAAAAATAATAAAATTCTCAAATAAGCGGAAACAATGAAGATGATAATGTGGTATTTAAGGATGCATAGGGATTTTGTCAAGCATTTGAACGTTTCTGATACCCTTTTAAGCATTAACTAAACATGTGCTCGCATACCTTAGACCAGACATCCTGCGACTCATTTGATGTATATTTGCAGTTATTTTGAAATTAGTAAATTGTATACGATTAACAAAATAAAATAAAAAATTATATAAAATATTTCCTAAAATTTTTCATAAAATTATTTGCAAGCCTTATTGCTCTTGTGTTGTTCCGAATCCTTCCATTTGATGACGATAATTAATTGATCGAAAATCGTTAATTAAAAAAACCACTCTCATGCTTCAGCTACAGAAACGCCATATTGCGTTAAGCAAAGCTCAAAAGTCTTCATTTTAACACCAAAAAAGCAATTTAGACTGAATTTTCAAAAAATTATATTTCATAAAATAAGTTGCTCACTTGTTTCTCCTTAATATTAATTTTGTAGATATAATTATAAAAGAGGCTATTTACAAAATTTAAAAAAAAAAATGCAGCCAACCCCTGGCTTAGAAGATGTCACTAATTTAATGGTGAAATTCTAACTTTTATAATGATACGTTTTCTTGTTAAATTATAATCGTGTCCATTTTTCATTCACCAAGATTATATCATCAAGTACATATCTCCTAAATATTTATATTTTGCGAAAGAATGCTATTTGTATCAATTCACATTCTACTTCTGATGAAACTTCCTTAATAAATAACTGAATATTTTGTCGAAATTGCTGTGTCTCTCACAATATAAGAGTTAAGTATCGTCGTTTGAAAATGATTCATTTTTGGACTTTTTTTGATAAATAATCAGAATAATTTTGTATTTCCTATAAGACCTCTCTTTTATATTATTTTTGTATTTTTCTCAATTAAATAAGAAAATAACGTGAATTCATAATGTATTTTGTATTATTATCATGCAATAAGAGTAACTTATTACACATAAACGATACAATGCATTAGATTAAGTCTTTTACTTTCCAAAACAAATCACATGAACTTACGAAATATTTAATTTTCGTTAATCTAAGCATGTTAAATTATATTTCATCATAATATATTAAACATTTCATTAATTCTGTTTCTGAAAGAAGAAAAAAACTAATACAGCCACGACGCATCTAGCACAGGCTTAATCAATCTAAATATAAACGCCCAAATAACTGAAGTCAAACATAAAGTTTGCTCTTCCCGAACAAGCCGGTTGCATAATAATGGAATCTCATAGACGCTGAGATGAAACCTTGCTAAGAAATATTTCCTTGAGTCAATCACCATAGACTACTGCCCGAAGGCTGAATATTTTGTCGAAATTGCTGTGTCTCTCACAATATAAGAGTTAAGAAAGTTTGAAAATGATTCATTTTAGGACTTTTTTTGGGTAAATAATCAGAATAATTTTGTAAATAAGTTTTGTATTCCCTATAAGACTTCTTTCTTTTATATTACCTTTATATTTTTATTAATTAAATAAGAAAATAACGTGAATTATTAATGTATTTTGTATTAATATCATGCAATAAGAGTAACTTATTACACATAAACGATACAAGACATCAGATTAAATCTTTTACTTTCCAAAACAAATCACATGAACTTACGAAATATTTAATTTCGTTAATCTAAGCATGCTAAATTATATTTCATCATAATATATTAAACATTTCATTAATTCTGTTTCTGAAAGAAGAAAAAAACTAATACCGCCACGACGCATCTAGCACAGGCTTAATCAATCTAAATATAAACGCCCAAATAACTGAAGTCAAACATAAAGTTTGCTCTTCCCGAACAAGCCGGTTGCGTAATAATAGAATCTCATAGACGCTGAGATGAAACCTTGCTAAGAAATATTTCCTTGAGTCAATCACCATAGACCGCCGCCCGAAGGCTGAAGCTGTTTGTCGAGTTGCCGCTTAATATGGTTTGTGACACTGTGTGAACTCCCGCCAACACAGTCGAGCACCCTTAAATTAAATCACCCGAGAGCAGGGAGTGGGAGTTCATAAAGTTGTTTATTTAATGAGTTGGGGGCGATCCGCAATTTAACGCCATATTTGATTTTCGGAATTTTTGAAGGGCCTGCCGAGAAGTGGAGTCGAGAATCATTAAGCCGTTCAAGATGTCAAGGCATGTGAGTAGCATTTGGATTAAGTAAACCGCAAAACTTTTCTAAAGTTTCGGGTTTAATTTGGCGGGGTGTCGTAACCGCCCGTCTGAAGGGGACGCATAAGTAATTAATTATATTCAAAAAGCTTAAATAGTGACCCCGTTAATATAAACACTGTTTAGTTGGACACATGCAAAGTTTACTTAAGATGTGAATATCTAATATTTTTGAATACTGTTACATAAATTTTAAAAGACAGGATTTAAAGGGAAATTTTGTTACAAATGCAGCTTTACTTCGAGTTGCTAATCTATGAAAAGAAATATTTGGAATTTTGCAAAATGTCCTAAAATTTGTTGTTAAATGGATTAATGTTTTTTTATGACGTCATTTCTGTGTCCGATGGCTGGTGATTTTTCTTTAAATCGTTTTTAAAATAATTCGTATTGGAGTTCTTGTTTTTGTGTAAAAAAATTTTTTGTGACTTTCCTTGCTTTGTCTTTTTCTTCTCTTGGGATCTTTCGGGTTACAAGAAGCTTCCTTTGGCGAAAGTCAAGCTTTCTACAGAAAAAGTTCCTAAGTTTTCTTGAACCCATGCTGAGTATGTTACCCTTGATAACGTATGCTTGGATGGATTCTTTGTTCCTTTGCTAAAGTTTTTTCAGGTTGAATTTCTTTGTCATTATGCTCATTTGGAATGTTTTTTGTCTACCTTTGTTTTTCCTATGAAGCGGCATCTTGCGCGCTACCAAAACAATGTAATATTTTTTACTTTATTTGAATTGTTAATTTCATTTTTTATATCATTTTACTCGTTATATTTTGTTAAATGCAGGATGTTTCGGATTTCGTAAATCATTAATTCGCAACCGAATGCAAATTGAATGTAGCCGTTTTCAAAGAAAGATAGAAACGAAATTTATCACAGAACCAGAATCAACTGGTTTCATAGTTAACAGTTTAACACAACAGGTGGCTCTGCAGTTGTTGGAGTGATACGTTACATAGGAGAAGGCAATAACAGTAACGCCGGCTATCTAATGAACAATATGTAATCCTCCATTCGGAAGAAATCACACTTTTTGCAGCATTAAGCACTATTTCTGATGGTATGAGAGAATAATAGCAATAGTAGAAAAGTTATTTACTGATTTTAACAATATAATTACAAAAAATTAGAACTTAATAATTTTTTTATAATCATGACCATTAACAGAATCATTAATTATTTTAAATGGATGCAAATATAGAAAAACGTGAACATTTGCATCCATTTATTCCTTTTATTTATTCAATCGATCGATTTTTACATTACTTGATTATATTTTATTTACTGATTGTTCAAACTGCAGCTATATTCCTCTATAATGAAATATTTTTATATTTAAATATCATTCTGATATCACGAGCCGTAATAAAATTTCTTTGTTTCCTTTTTTTACTATATATACCAAAAATGTCTCTAAATTTTATCAAAAGATGATAAGAAGACTGATTAAAATTTTCGGTTTTATTTTTGCTCCGAGTGATTAACTTGTATTTGATGTGAGCATGAAGTTGTTTATTTCACGTCAACAGAGATTAACAACCATGAGTGCATGTTTATCAGCGTTATTTGTTTATTTGTCTACGTCTCTCGTTTAGCGCTGTATTTTGCAGACGTACATGCAATCGTGTTCCAGTTTGTAAATATGTTTAATCGAAAATGTCTCGGATTATCTGTGAATTTAAGCCATTCTTTATTTTCAATTTATTCATGAACCAATTGGATGTTGTCTTAATCTTGATAAATAACTGATATGCTAATAATTTAAACAATTATTTTACTCGGAATGCATAATTTTATTAATTTCTCCCAATTTTTTTTCTTTTTTTAAGGAAGTTGTTTTCTTTTTCCTTAAAGCTTAATATTAAAGATTTATTACGTCATCTTGCTCAATAAAAAGCTTAAAAATATTTATTATCTTAAGTTTATAATAATTATTAAAAAACTATTAATAAATTATACTTTATAAAAGAAGTTTAGTTTGCACATATAAACTTCAAACAGGATTATTTTTAGTGCATAAATAGTTATATCATAATAGGGCTCACTAAATGTAAAAATACAATTCTGAGACGACATCAAAAAGACTTAGAAAATCAAACTTCAATTTATATAAAGCAATAATAATTCAAGTACTACATGAGTGAGAAGTTTCTTCAATGCATGTTGACGCAGAGCATGGGAAGTAAATAATGTAAAAACATATTTAATTGTTTCCTCAAAAGATTATATCAAAGACATGATAATCAGAAACACAGATCCTCTATGTATCTTCAACTCACATCAATAATTAACAGGCCGTATTACTGAAACGCCGCTCCCAATGAAAACTCCATACGGGGCAGTAAAGGGAAAATTTCGTAACACCTTAGCTATCAGGCTCGAACCTGTAACCCCAACAGGTCTTCAGGGGTCAGTACGAGAGAACCTGTCAGTTGGTTGTTGGTTCAGTCATTGAGCAGAGCGTCTTTGGAAGATTCCGGTATAGCCTGTCCGGTGAGATGGTTATTTTCTCTGTTCTGTTATTTGTTTGTACAGTTTAATTGAGCATTTAATTAATATTAATTAACTAACGTGATGAATTAAGATGCTTATGTACAATAATAATCAAGAAATTATTAAACATTTACCTTAACTTCAGACTGTTGTTTGAATAAAAATACAGCTTAATTGACTGTCACTTTTAATGTAACTAAAACTATACGATCACGTCTAAAGTGAGGTCAATAAATAACTTATCTAATGTAAGACTAGAGAAGTTATCTAATGTTAAGATCTCACCGTTTCATTACAAACTCACAGATGAATATGATGCTGTAGATATTTTAGAAAGTAGAAAAGTTGGAGAAAACACAAAGGTAAACAAAAGTTATGAATTAACTTAATACTTTTTTAGAAAACAAAAATGGAGAAATTCGCTTTAAGAGCATTTCGAAAAAATACTTATCAAAGATGAATTATTTAAAACAAGAAATTGTGTCTCTACTAGACATTAAATAAATGTTAATTTTTTTTGGTAAAAAGTCCGATTCTTGTTGAATGAATCATTTGAAACGCATATCAATAACTTATAGACAATGAAGAATGTTTATTTATATTAAGGTAAATGATTTAAAACGCAAATAATCGCTGAAAATTATAGGCCCTCAAACATTATTAAGTATAGTTAAAACTTTACATTAAATGCAAAACATTAAGAGGATCTTTTAGAAGCTCGAGAGAAAATTCCTTGTCAAAATTATATTCTTATTTTGTTATCTTAACTCTAAAATACTACCCCTTAGTAAATACAGTTCAAAACTTTAAGTACAGAATAAACTTCTTCTAATGACACTCTAAGTAAATAAAAAAAAATCCTAATCTATCTCAGTAAAAAATTTTTTCAAATGAATTTGAAGATAAGTTGAAAATATTCATTTTTGCTCCTAAAGATTGTACATGTAAACATATTATTAAACACTTTTCCATCATAAATATTGCTAATTCGATTAGCTTTATATCTAAATAAAGTAAAGTGTTCTAATGATCAAATTTTCAACTGCGTTTTTCATTAATTTTATTTTTGATCATAATTTTTCCTTTATGAATAAAAAATAGGTCATAAAACCTTGTTCTGAAACCTAATTATAAAAATGGAATACAACATATGGAACATGTAAAAAAGGGATGAACACGCATTTGTATTTTATTTACTTTCTGTAATTTGAGAGGAATAAATAATTCATAAATTTTAGAATGCATATGTGAAATATAGTTTTGCTGTAGAAAAACAAAATCGGCCCAAAAATAAAAAAAACGCTTTGAAAAGATCTAGGATAATTATCTTCCATTAAAATGCTTAAATTACAACTAAGAGATAAATTCGATAATTCTACAAAGTTTTTAATAGACATAATGCGTTCTTGTTTCAGAACACTTATCACTTACCTAGTTATGCTTTATGGAAAGATAGGAAAAAGAATGAAAAATGCAAGAAAGAATTGTTTTGATATTTATTAGTTTCGATGATTTGAAAACTAATTTATAATTACTTTCTTCGAGAAATAAATTTGTTACTAAAATATATTTTGAATTTTATTGTTAGATATTTGAAACGTAATTGCGAATAATGAATATAAGAATGAAGTTTTTGATGCCTAGAAAAATATTGTTCTCCTTTTTTCGAGTGATTTTCGTCCTATATTTTCCTTATGACAAATAAAAATTGAAAATGACAAAAAATAATGACAAATAAAAAGTAAAAATATAAAAATTAAAATTAAAATAAGCAATTAAGGTAATTTTTAATTAAAAAAATAATTTTTTTAATAAAAGTTATGACGCATAAAACTTCAAAGCACAGATACATTTTATAAAATGTATTATACGTAAATGTTTAAATGTAACATTTTCTTATTAAAACAAAAACATAAAATATTTTAATATTTTGTGGCATTTTTTAAAAAAAACATGATTTTTTGAAAATTTAAGGTTTCAAAAATAAGAAAAAATATTGATTTCATTTTTACAGAAAAATTTGAAAAAGACTTTATTTTTTAGCTTTTTCAGGTTTATTTGATTTGGTAAGGCTTAATTGTAATCCAATTATTTAAAATTAACATGGATACTTATAAATTAAAAAAAAAATTTAGACAGAGAAAATGCATTTGAAACAAAAATACTTTTGATTTGAAAAAGTACAATTCTTCAAGAAATCCGTACAGACTTTTCAATTTCTGAAATCGGAACTAAGGATGTTAAAAAAAGAATTAATTAAGGTAAATATGTTTTGTGTGGATTTGAAAGAGCACTCTAAATTCGAACTTTAAATAATATCTTAAAAGAATTGCATTTTTAATATTTTCAACTAATTCTCTTTATTAATTTTTATCCAAAATTGGTATATTTTGAACTGTTGAAATTCATTTATCAATTATATAATTCTCTTTAGTCGAATGTGTAAAAATTAAAGAAAATAATTTCACAGAGATATATTACATTTTATTATCACCATAATTATATCAATAATCCTCACAGCCATTGAATTTAGCTGTGGTCATATTACAACGTATAGAAATGCAGCATCATTCTTTATTACTCACAAAGTTGACAAATTATGTATAATTTACAAAAAAATTAATCATTATCATCGTTTAGAAATAACATTAAAAGCGGTTTGATATTTTTGGTTGATTCAAAGAGTATTCTTTTTTTATATCACTCCAAAATTCAATATATATATTTTGTTATACATTTCATAAAAATAGTTTTAATGCTGATACATAATTCATTTAAATCTTTTATGCATTTCCCCTAATAATAACAATAGGAACATAACAAACGCACAACTACTTTGAAAATAATTCTTCTAACATAATTATCATTTATACAATATGCTGAACTGTAAAAAGTGAAAATGAAATTACTAATTAAAAGAATTTTTCCTAATCACAATAGAAAGAGGAAAGTTTTTTATGTATTTCCTTCAAATTCAGAGAAGAATATGCAATAAAATTTCCCGTAACTATTTTGCAAAATAATCTTGATAATAGATTTTAATTGTAATAGTTATTATTATTTTTGTAATTATAAATTAAATATAAATATCAGAATTTATTTTAAAATAAATACCCTAAATTCTTAAATTCAATGCTCTTTATAATTGTATTAAAACAATCATTACAATTTTTTTCAACATAGAATTATTATTTTTATGGGATTTTGTTTTTTAAAGACATAAGAATACATAAAATATTCAGTCAATGAGATGAAAACGCTATTTTTTTTAATGGCGGCGATCCATTTCAAGCTATTGTGTGAGTTTACAACTTTTATATAGTGATGTTTGATTCTGATAAACAATATTTATTTCTACAGTAATGTGTTATTAAAGGAACAAACTTAAAACAAATAGTTATTTGTATGGATTTAACAAGAAATACACAGAAATTTAAATTTGGATGAAAATCAATACATAAGGAAAATAAAAAAATGAATATTTTTGGTTATCTTTATACAGCGGCTTTTCTTCTCCCTTATAATAAATGTCATAAATTAAAATTAGAACTTTTTTTTGATGAATAATAGGATGAACAATATGACTTTATTTTTTCTTTAAAAACTGATTGTTTCATTCAAAGATTCTTTCAACTGTTTGATTTAAAATCAGATATTAATAATTTTAGATTTACCTGATTCCTAATTGATTTATTCAAATGTAACAATAGGCTTTTATTATAATATAAATCAAATAAAATTATGCAAAATGCAATTTTTGAAATCTGATTTGGTCTCCCTTTCTTCTCAAAAATTCATAGAGAAACAATTTTAATAATGTTGGGTATAAAACTTACACTGGCGTTATTTCCCAAAAGTGAATCCTCGAAAGTATCCGACACTAAAAATACATCATGCAAAACATTTGAAAAATGAATGCTTTAAATTTAGAGCAGAGCTCGTTTAATCTTGGAATAGATTTGAACTGGACATTGAGAATACAACGAATATTTTGACATTCAAGATAAATGTTTCTAAATATTATTCAATCAAACATGAATATTCCAATTTATGTGGTCATTAGTTTCATACATTCTTCATATATTTAATCCGTGTGTAGTTTTTATTTTTAAATATCTGAGCTGTACAACATTACTGAAAAATACACAACGAGCAGTTAATCATACTGTTAAACTTTCATTTCTTATAAATATTTGTGTTATACAAGTTTTATTGAGTTCGACAGCGACGACCTTCTCAGCGTCGTTGACAGTTTGTTTTCGGAGCAGTTCATGTGGTGCCTGTGGTTTCGGCCTTCCGGTAATGCATACCGAAGTTTCTCCCAAAACCGGCGGTCTCCCCAATGGATTATAAGTGCTGCCTTAAAACAAGCTCTCACATCAGGCTCTAATTCTTTTAGTTCTACTTTATTCAAAAGAATAATGATAACTTTGTGCCTCCGGTTGCATTGACTCTCATGGTAAGAAGCCTTAAGTTCAAAGATACACCATTCACTTTTAAGATACTGCTCAGAAACGACAGCAATACTACAGAAACTACACTCCACTGCTTCAGAAATGGTCTCCGCCATGTATCTTGATGCTGGGAGATCTCTGTACCTCAAGCACAATCTTTGGGGTGGTAATCCACATTCAAGTTCAGGAGCAACCATTTGAGTAACAAAGGCCTCGTCTTTCTTGCAGTAGGAAACGAAGGCGTCGAAGAGTTTTTCACTCTCAGCTGGATAATCATTCTTTTCGAAAAGCCGAACACCATACTTGTTATAAATCCACATCTTCATGCTGTTACGATATTTCCACACAACTAATGCCGCTAACAGCATCAATATAAACAGCATAGGTACCATAATCATCACAGACATATATTCTTCAACGAATTCAGCAGATGTAAACGGAATAACACTAAAATTGGAACACGTTGAATTGCTAAATTCTATAAGATGCATCGTGGTTGAATTATTGTAGGTGCATCTAATGCTGCCCTCATCAACAACTATGGATTTATGCTTTCTGAACCATCTTTTGAAACGTTCCGTGAAAGAGCACTCGCAGTTCCACCTGTTGTGTCCTAATTTGACTTTGATTAAGGCCTTATTATAACCCAGGATCCACACGTTAAATTCTGCAATATGATTGTGATCCAAGTAAATCACTTGGAGGTAATTTAAGTGTTTAAAGGATTCATTCTTAATTGACTTCAAGCGGTTATGAGATAAATAAAGCTCCTGCAGTTTGGTTAGGTTAGTAAACTCATGACCTTCTATCACAGTAATATGATTATTTTCTAAATGTAATACCAACAAATTCTGTAAGCCATTAAATGTGCGATTCCGAATAACGTGAATGTTGCTGTTATTCAAATGCAAGACGCGTAAATTCTTCCTACCAATAAAAGAGTGGCTTCCTACATGACTCATGTCATTTCCATCAAGGTACAAATCAGTCACATCCATCGGTACCCTATGAGGAACGTGAGAGTAACCGCGAAGACTGCAGTCCACCATGTTAGTGTTCCACGTTTGATCCGAATAACACGTACAGTTTTCTGGACACATCATTTCACAGTCACATGCATCGAATTCACAGCAATGACAGAGGGCAAAACAGTGGCTCTGATACCTGCATAAAAAGTCAGAAGGCTTAGTTAGCGACATTTCCACCAGAGCATTTTGACGCGGAAGTGTGACATTACAAACTACTTCTCCTAGATCAACTATCATTGGATACTGACGGCTCTCATCCAAATGATTGATTCGTTGCAGCCATTCCATACTGCAGTCGCAGATTAAAGTATTGTTTGAAAGAAGGAACTCGGGCAAAGGCTGATTCGGAGGAATACTTTTAAGTCGAAAAGCATTAATGTCAAGATGACGGATAGCATTGCCCCTGAGGTCAACGAATGACAGATTGGTTTTAGCCATAAACGTGAAAGGTCCTATAACAGATATCCGGTTCGATCGGAAAGATACCACTTCTATGCTATTGGGTAAAGATGATGGTGTCAGTTCTCGAATTATGTTATGTGAAGCGTCAAGATTTCTTAAATTCATGAGAAGTTCGAGTTCAAAGTAGTTTCCTAGCCCATCTATTTCATTATCATGAATATCTAAGGTTTTAAGCTCAGTAGGGACAAGGGCGTAATCGAACCATGTGATATTATTGCGTGACACATTCAAAGTATGGAGATAACGTAGATTCATGAAGAGCCCATTGATATCAGTTAAGTGATTGTCATTGAATTTTGCAACGCGTAATTCTGGTACGTCGTCAAACAAGCTGTGACCTAAGGATTGTATTCGGTTGTAGGAAAAATCCAGTGTTTTCAATGACGTTAGGTCTTGAAAACACCCTTTAGTCATATTTCCGATTCTATTCTGGGCCATGTGCAGGCTAACTATATTTTTCAGGCCTTGAAATGTTGCATTGCTGATATTGAATATTCTATTGTGTGTTAGATCTAAATGTTTCAAAAGAACTAAATCATTTATCGATTTTGGGAATTCGCTGAGCTTGTTAGATCTTAATTTCAAATTCTGCACAGACTTACAGTAGGAGAAAGCTTTGGGGTGAATCACCTCAATGTTGTTGTTACTCAGTGACAGGTAGTTAAGAGACTCCAGTCCATTAAATGTATTGACGTCTATGTACCTTATTCTATTTCCTTGCAGAGTTAAGGTGTGGAGATTCCTCAGAGACGAGAATGAATTGTCGCTTATATTATGAATTTCGTTGTAACTAAGATATAATATCTGCAGACTCCTAATTAAATGAAAGTTCGTCTCTGTAATCGTTTGAAAGCGATTATGATTCAAATCCAGAACTAACAAACGACTTAAATCCGCCAGAGTTTCCGACGAAATTACATTTTCGAGAGAATTATAACTCAAATTTAATCCCACTAGCTGCCTTAAGCCCTGAAATGCTCGGGGCGTCAGTGAACTCAGAGAATTGTTTTGAAGATAAAGCTCCAGAATGTCAGTTGACTGTTGGAATATTTGTTCTGGCAAATGGCTAATTCTGTTATTTGACAAATCCAAACTCTGTAGTCTACTAAGGCCACTGAAAGCGTAAGGATAAAGTTCAGACAATTGGTTATTGTTTAGGTACAGGATTTTTAACGACACGAGGGGGGAAAATATTCCATCGGGAATGCTTTTCAGTATATTGTAAGACAAATCAAGGACTATAAGTTCCGGTAGACATCTTGTGCTCTCGAGTGTTCCCAAACCAATGCTCCTGGCGTCATCTAACTCACAATGAGTCAGATTGAGCATCCTTAAGCTTTCCAAATTACAGAATAAGTTTGCTGGTAGAACAATTAAAGTGTTATGATCGAGTTCTAAGGTTTGTAGTTTCTGCAAGCCCGCGAGAGATTCTTCTCTGAAAGAAAGCTGTTTAGAGCCTGTTTTATTTAAATGAATCGACAAGTTCATGAGATTAAATAAGCCCCAGAAAGAAAAATCTGGAAACAGAGGAATGTTGCAGCTTTCAATTCGCATTGACTGTACATTGCTGAGCTTGCCAAATGTCCCATTAGCGACTCTAACTTCTTGATTTTGATCATCACAGAATATTGTTAAAAAAGTAGATTGATCTATATCAGGCTGACTGATTTCGGCAATGCTATGGAACGTCCTCACGCGACATGTCATTACCATCTCGTCATCGGAGCTAGTGAAATCACATTCCTTAGCAAACACTTGTGCGTTTGTGAGATTGCAAAAAATGCACAATAAGTAAAACACGAAATGAATAGCTTTTAGTTTACTCCCCAAAGGAATGATGTGACGTTTTAGGAAGCTTTCCCAGGAAATAAGGCACATCATATAATTACTGCAGAACTTCAAAACAGAAACACTATAACATTCATCCCACGAAATTTTATCTCTTGAATTGTCAGTTATCATCTTGTTCACCATTTTGCAATTTTATCTCATTCTTTTCAAATGATTAATGAGATCCATATATCCTCCTAAAACAATCTTGGTTACATTCGAAGGACTCCTGTTGGTGTTCATCCAAAGATTTTCATTGAATATTACAAGAAATTATCTCTGTAGTAATATTCGTAAAGAAGTTCAGATGAATAAAACTATGGCATCGAAATTTCATATTCTGTGTGTGATAATTTACTACAGGAGTATACAAATTTCTTTACTTTTATGCCATTTTCTATACATGACACATAATTTAATCATGCACGTTTTTGGTGTAGCATAATTGTGGACTTCAAAAGCTGCTCTGTGCTTGGCAAGACATATTCACTTCCGTGAGCCATGCAATTCTTTACATTTCCGGAATGAGAAAGGAGATCAATAGTTATTTTCAAAGGTCATTTTTACTCATTTATTTCCATTCCTTCATGCGAGGTGCCATGAAATCAATTCCATCTGTTTGATTGTGCAAAAATCACGAACCTTCGACTTCCATCTGAAAAGAAAGAAAAAAGAGAAATGAATTAGTGAGATGAAGCAAGTTACTTGTTAATTTAACAAAGCGCGCAGCAGTTCATGATTCAGTTGCATTTGTTCCGATTTTGATTGAGTTGAAATTACATTTTTTCCCACTATTTCTTTTTCTTCCATGGCAAAAATTGTAAGCTAGAATACAGATAAAAATGCCCGCGTTGAGTGGAATTAATTTTCTTTTCAAAATTAAAATGCAATTTGAAGGAAAGTGAGGTTTCTTTTTTCTGTTATGCCTTCAGCTCTGAAGGAAGGTTTTGAATTCTGATGAAAAAAGCGAACAATGGATCCTAGATAGCTATAAAGATAAAAATGAGAAAGAAACGACAGAGAAAGGTAGGAAAATCCAATTATCCAATGCATCTTGCGAAAATCAATTTCTGTTTTTGTAAGCAGATTTCTTGCATCGGAATATATTACTCATTAAGGTTCTTTATTATTTCTACCATAAATAACTTATCTATAATTTCGAAAATATTTCAATGAAAAATGCTGCTAAATAAAAAAGATATTTCCCTAGATTAAGAAATATTTCCTGTAGCAGCAATCTGCCAAATAGATCCCCGAAAATAAGAATAAAATTCTTCATTATCAAAAATATCGTAAATGTGTTGTTATTTATTGCAATGATCTTTCTCATAACAATCAAATCTTTGAGAAAATCTCAAAATTTTTTTGTTTTACTTTTAATGTAAAAAATTGTCACAATATTGATGTAGAAAAAAGAATTGCAAAAAGACTAATGCAGAAAACCTTCAAGCATGACTAAATTTTTTTATATAAATGCAATATATGTTTTTAAACCTTTATATAAAAATAAAGTGTCTATATAAAATAAATAAATAAAAAATAAATAAATGTTCTTATATAAATGCAATATATTTTTTAAACTTTTATATAAAAACAAAGTGTCTATATAAAAAAAATACATGACTTAAAATATAATTGTTTATAGAAATATTCTCCCAGATTTTTTAAGTTGATGTTAGAGAAAAATTTAAAAATTTTCTTTTCTTAACAAAGCAAACTAATTTTACCTTCGTCGTTCTTCTCATTAAAACCACAAAATATATCTTAATTAATGTAAGAATGATTTTTTAAATAATTTCTTCAATATTTTTTCATTTAATTAGAAAATATTTTGAGTAAGGATGTTTAATATGTTTAGAAATTATTTGTACTACCTCATAAGACAGATTTTCAAGTCTTATACCAGGATATGTTTTTTTCAGGGAACTGAGAAAATTTTAAGCAGTGAAATTATGAATGGTGTACTGAAATGCATCTTCAAATATCTGCTTTTTGGAATAGCATATTTGTTAAAATTTTTCGCTCTAAAGCTCAATTTATTTTCATATAAAGCATTTTGTTTTCCGACGTATTTGCAGTTTTAGGAGAATTTCTATTAAAATCTCTGTTTTTCGATTTCATGTTCAGTTTATTGATACCTGCGTGCAAGAATTTATTTTTGAATTTCTATATTTGATTTAAATATGATAAGGACAAAGCTTTAACTTGTACTTATTTGGTACCAATGCAATTAAAAATCAATTTAATTATTTCTTGTATGGATATAATAATGCGTCGTAATTTTATAAATTTTTCTTATTGTTCATTATACCATTATATAAGGATAGTGCAAAATAAGAAGAAAAAAGAAACGTGATTATTATTATTTCTTTGCTTGAAATGTATTTTAAGCTTCTTACAATATTGTTTGTGTTTTCGACAGTTGGAATTTTTAAGATCTTATTTATATACAAATCTATTTAATAAAAAAATGAAGTAAATAAATAACTGATTTTCAAAGATTAAGTTAATCCTAATGACAAATAGCACAGATATTGTTGCTAAAAAGAGTGTAATGGAGAAGTAGTTGTTGAAAGTATATCACATGCATCTATTCATATTTTCAAATATTTTAGAAATTCAAATTACATAATTGATAAGAAGCTATATAATTCACAAAAGCCGTGCTTATAGGTTTCCCGAGGACAAAACGAGTCTTTTAGAGTTTGAGGAAAGATTATTTATTTTGATTTTTTAAATTGAAGTTCCATTGTATCACTATCATGTGGCCTCTAGCATACAATTTTCGTAATGCTTTAAACAGAAGAATATATTTTTAATATTTTAATACATAAAAGGTGTACAACTAAGTAAAGACAAAAGAAATGAAATTATATATATTCTTTTATCGATTCCCAAACGAGAAAAATAAAGAAACTTCCATTATTGAAATCCAACACAAGCGTGTTAGAGAGAATTATACTTTATTTAACATAACATAACACCACTCCATGCCCCTGCAACTATAACCATATGGTTATTTAAGCAGTGACGCGGATATGAAGTGGAAGAAAAATCACAACACCCGAGGGGGTGACCTCTCTTAAAACTTGACAATTCTCAATACCGCTGCCTAATTAAAAACGCAACAAGTTTACAAAAATTTACAGGAGCATTAGGAAGGATTGCTATTTTGCTATACATTATAAAAATATTTTGGAAACACAGAAAAATAAAACCTTGAATACACAAAGTAACACAGTTACACATGAAATAGCTGGAAAATAATAAAAACTAAATGCAATGGAAAAACTATACAAAGAGTAAAAAATACATTAAAAAACAGAAAATGACTGGAAAAAGATAAAACACAAATTAATACAGTAAAAAAAAATAACATACTTTATTTAACAGCAATAAACATTTTTAACGTAAATTAGAAACTGCCGAAATAAATGAGAATTGCTTAAGAAATATTTTATTAGTATAAATTAACAGGCATTACTTATTAACGTATAGAATACCTTATAGACACTCCATGTTCTTGGCAATACTGTTTATTTAACAAAGTAGATTTCTATCTCCATAATAGATTTTATAAAAACCGGATAATGGAGAAAAAGATAATACAATACAGTTTTGTGGTAGATTATTCGTTTTGTCTTTGTACAATTAATGGTTGCGATTACTTCATTAAAACTAATTTGGTCCTATTTCCTCAATGGAATACCGTGTGTAACGAAATGATGAATCTACTAATTAATGTTACTCGGTGTTTTTATGTCAAGCGAAGATTAAATAAACTTCTCATTTCAGATAGTAGTTAAGATGATAGAGATATACATAGCATAAGAAGCAAACTAGATATGCCATCGTTAATTTCAATTTTTGCATCTTGGGAGTCAAGTGTCTCCTTGCAAAAATAGAAATATTTCTTAGTTTTAGAAAGTAGCATGAATGATAAAAAAATAGTGAGGTCTTATCTTATGTTTTTTCATCATTTTTCTACTAAACTCAGTGCATTAAATGATTGAAACATAAATAATTTAAGATTAATTTCATTTTCTTCTAACGCTTGTAATTTTTCCGACGGAAGCATAATTTGTCATTCAATAATCCTCTATTTTTGAAAACACAAATCAGTGTTATTTATATTATGGCTATCAAGATTTTTAACTAAACTTAATAATAATTTGGTAAATGTGTAAAAATAAATTTATTTAAATTAATTTATGATACTAGCAATTGATTGAATAGATTTTGTAGAATAATCCACTTTTAATGTTATGTTTATGAGAATATTCTGGTTATAACAAGAATAAGAATATTCAACAAGATTGCTGAATATTCTTATACAATCCTAAGTTTATTATTATAATTTCGTGCATTTATAGTTTAAATATTTACATCGGTAATATAAAAACTTCGCCACGAGGTCACGGTGACACGTCTTGAAAGGAAAAAAGACAGTGGCGTAAGTTACATATCCTTCACAAGGTCCTATTATCAAAAAAGGAGATAAAATTAAATTCACATCTCTCTTACCAGCTTCATATTTAAATCAATGGTTTTATAGAACAATTCAATTTTCTGTTTCATCTTTTAGTGTATCATACTCAATTAAATTATTATTTCTTAGGTTTTTAATTTAAACTTTAATCAATTGTATCTAATAATTGTATTTTATTCATTTTCAAAGAGAAAATTGTTCATCAGGTGTTTGAAACAAACCAAGGGAGTGGGGATTTTATTCCTAAAAATCCCCATGATCTTCTGCCTATGCTCGTTCATAAATAGAAATTATTTTATTTTTTCAAACAAGACCCAGAGAAAAGACGATGCATTTTAATTAACAACAATTCATCACTCAATTAATCAGCCTGTAACTCAAACATGCTTTGAACCATCATATTGCAAGCATAAATTCTAAAGTGATATAATTCTTAGGCGTTATAACAGGAAGCAAATAAATAGGTGGACTTCTTAAACAACTCAAGTATTCAATGAAGAAATAATTCAACCAAAACCTCTACTCATTTCCAAATCATTTGTTGTTATCTAATCATATATAAAAGAAACTGAAAGCGTTAAGAAGTTGAACTAAAATTTATCTTTAGAAAACAAAGCTTCATCACTATGACTAGAAAATATGTATCTTTATAAGTCACAATCATTTCTTCGCTTTCAGAAATGACCTGTTATCTTTCTAAAGTCCATTTGTATCTTTTTGCAGAGTATCGGTAAAACTGCTTTTCCATTTATTTACCTGAAATTAACAAGGCTTTTTACAAGCACAATCAATAACAAAAAACAGCTTAATTCCCATCAAGTTTTCTCATTTTTTTTATTTCATGACTTAAAGCGGTCTATTTCAGATAACCTTCTAAAGTAAACAGCTTAACTTGCATAATTCTTCTAATTATAATTTTAAAATCCTTTTTAAGTCGTTGATCGGCTTGAGAATTCTCTGTGGAGACCTCCTACGCTTCTTCCAAACTAAAGAATTTTTCTCGTTGCGTAAATGTTTCTTTCTTTTACTTTTCAGTGATGGAATTTTTCAAAAATGTTTCAAATGAATATTTAGATGTCACCTCTACTAAGATTAAAAAAAGGAAAATGCACATATTAAACAGTGAGGTAAAATAAATTTGATTACAATACCTTTTTTCCGACTTTTAAACGATATATTTTGACGAAGGTAAGAATAAAAAAGAAAGATAATAATTGTTACAATTAATAACGTTTTTAATAACCTAAACTTTGTTTCTTTGTTTACATATTAACTAGTAAACTTTCCTAACAGTTCCTTCAACAAACATTAATTTAACATTTTTTTGTCAACATTTCTGCATTTTCAACTATTATACATATAAATAAATTTTTGAGATATTGATTATTTTAATCAGGCATGTCACAAAAATTTAAAATGATGGTAATAATGACCCCTTAATGTTTTCCTTTTAGCACAAGATATTATACGATATCTCTACAATTTTCTTACGACGTTACTCCTTCGGCCTGTGGAAGGCCTTACACCATCCTGGGTAGGCTGGGTCGGAACGGGTTGTAAATAAATAATATATAAATTTTCTTACGATATTCTGAACGCTGCACAAAGTCTTAAAAATATCGCAGGAATATTGTAGAGCATCGTGTGCTAATAGAGGTTTTTGATAAATTGATTTAACTTCTAATAGGTTTCACAGGTGGTTCAGATAAGTAAAGACATTATTCAGAAGTCGTCACTTATTTGCGGTAGTAACAGCTTAGAAAAATGCTATTAACTCTTTCGGTAACAGAATAAAATGGTTAAAATAAATTATTTTGTTCGTTTCTACAAACACTGTACAGACAAAGTTCTAATTTTTATATTTATGTTTATTTATTTATCTCGATTTTTCCTCAATCCTTCGACTGACCAAGCGGGACGTTAATATAACTAAACGTAAGTAAACTAAACCTCAATGCTTCGAACTCTTTTTTGATTACGATATTTGAATAACTGTCACCGTTAAAGTGTATAATTCAGTTATTCTATAGCATAACTAGTTATTATGTAGATTAACTGATCATGTCAATTAAAGTGTAAAATAAATGATTTATTTCATACTTTACCTAGTTATTCTATGAAATAACTAGGTATTCTATAGAATAACTAATGATAGACCGTTAAAGTGTAAAATAAACATTATGACATTAAAACAAGTCCGCTTTTTTCTAAATTTCGCACTGATTGCGAGAGATTTACAGGAATACGTATTGGAAGGAAGTCAATGACACTCGACCTTGGCGACAAACTTGGCGGGTGTTTAGGAACCTTGTCGAGAAATGTGGCGAACCTGGTGACAAAATGAGGGTTCCAGAATATACAGGAATTGTCTCGGTATCTCTATTAGAAACAAAGTTATGGACAAATTCCACTATAAACGCAATTCCTTACATTCAATGAGCTAGCGAAGCTACTAGGATCCGTTTCCCGCTGCTAGCGAAGCCGTAGGATGTTTTTAAAGTTAAAAAAATTTGCCCGGCGCCCACTTCAGATGCCGCAGTCATCGCGAGCACAATTTTTCGTACTTCATGTCAGTATTTAAAAAACGCAGATTCCTTACATTCAATGAGCTAGCGAAGCAACTAGGTTCCGGCTCCCGCTACTAGCGAAGACGTAGGATGTTTCTTAAAAATAAAAAAAATTCCGGTGCCCACTTCAGATGCTGAAAATACAAATAACCAATCTGACTAACAAACAGGCTGCATCATGTCGGCTATTTTACACTTTAACGATGCGTGGACCGTTATTCTATAGAATAACTAGTTAAAGTGTAAAATAAAAGTTTATTTAACACTTTAACTGACTTGATCAGTTATTCTATAGAATAACTAGATATTCTATAGAATAACGGATTTCATACTTTAACGCTAACGTAATAAACATGGCATTCCTTAAAGATCCTGATTAAGAAAAGGCTTGGACATGTACATTGCTATAAGCCATACAACCATACAAAATTCATAAAAAGAGTTCCCCAAATTTTTGTTCCAAATCATCTGAACATCATTTCCCCAAATATCCTTTAATTACCCATTATAAAAGTGTATTCTTTCCAAACTCCTATCGAAAGCGGAGTGACTCAAGGCATTTTGAAGTTTGAAAATTTGCCAAAACTCCATCTACACTTTCTTCCATAAAAAAGGGCAGAAATATCGTATCAGGAAACACAGGAAACAATAGAGTGAGACACACACACAAAAAAAGTTTACTCTACCCCCTGCCCAAGGCTTTTTAATGACTGAGAGATTCCAACAACGCCCTATTAGTTTTTCTGCCCTATCCTCCCATCCCTGCAACTCTGGTGAACATATCGTCTTTATTCCCTTTGGCGATGTTGTATCAGATATTTTAGAAAGGAAGTTATGGGTGTCAAAACGTAAAAAAATAATATATAAATAAAAGAACAAGTAAGAAAGAGTTTTAGATCGAATGCAGTATCGGTTAGATTATTAAACTTTTCTGCCGCTATCTTTTTCACACCCTTATCAGTTTTATTAAACATTATCATGCGTCGGTTTTAACTTCCCTCCGTACTTGGGAAGGCATACTTGAGAGATATACGCTTCCTTCCAATGACATGATAAAAGGGGGAAATCTTTGGGTTTTATGTAAAATTGATGAGGAAAGTTGGAGTAAGTCGAATTTCATAAAGGAAAAAAATAATAAAGATTACAGAGTGCGTAGAAAAATTATTATTTTGCATAAAAATAGATATTGAATCTCAA
>BGPR01002869.1:30976-41098 GCA_013235015.1 Araneus ventricosus | reverse complement strand
TTACAATGGCATGATAAAAGAGGAAAATCTTTGGGTTTTATGTAAAATTGATGAGGCAGGTTTTAATAAGTTGAATTTCATAAAGGAAAAAAATAATAAAGACTACAGTGTGCGTAGAAAAATTATTATTTTACATAAAAATAGATATTGAATCTCAAGGTGCATAAAAATTGGAAAAATGGCAACGTGATTTACTCTTGCATGCCCCAAAAATTTCGATGCCCTATTTTATCAGTTTTGAATAACTCAACATTTGGTTCGACACATTAATTGAAATTAAAATAATTGCACGATTAAGAAAAGTAATGTTTAGACTGGCTAAAAAATTATAATATTCCATTTGACACACATTATAAGAAACAATATACAAGAAATTTATTGTTCATCACTCTCAATAGTGTGATATTTAATAAAGCATTTCAATTTCATTATATTTAAAAGTTGTTTGAAAGAATAATTTCAACCATAAAACTTTCACACCTTTATCAGTTTTATTAAACATTATCATGCGTCCATTTAAGTTCCTTCTGTACTTGGAAAACCACACTTGAGAAAGATAGGTTTTCTTTACAATGGCATGATAAAAGAGGAAAATCTTTGGGTTTTATGTAAAATTGATGAGGAAAGTTGGAATAAGTTGAATTTTATAAAGGAAAAAAATAATAAAGATTACAGAGTGCGTAGAAATATTATTAATTTACATAAAAATAGATAAATGGATTCATGATTTACTCTTGAGTTTTAAATATTAATCGAATTGGGTTGGAAAAGCATATTTCCTTGAACTTTATTTTTCTAGTTTTGAAAAATTGAGCCTTTGATTCAACACATTAATTTCATTTAAAATATGTAAGCGTAAGACTTTTATTATTGAGATTAATTTTAGAAGAATTTAATATCCCATTTAAGGAAAATAAAATCTAACATACCTGTTTTTTATCAATCTCGAACGTGTGATAGTTATATAGAACTTCCAATTTCATTACATTTAGAATGTCTTTGATTTATTTTGAACATAAAAGAAAACAATTAATGAATCATTTTTTTATAACAGAAATTCTATTGTAAATGGTTCAGTCTTCGATACAAGAAATAAAGTTAACGCAGACACTTTTAGCCAAGTTTTCCAATATTAATAGATAATTTTACTATTTAATTTTAACTTTCATTACCAATTTATTTTTAGCACTTAATAAGAACATACTTTTGTTTACAAGCAGTTTTTACTCCGTTATATTTTGTGATATAATATACTGAGGAGTACAAACTTTTGTTTATTTCTTTTGTCATCATATTCCCTAAATATAGTTGTATTTAAAACGCAATCAAAGAAATAAAATTTATTTACTCAAAAAATAATTTGATAACTTTTTAACACCATGTTAAATGGAACCTTCAAATAGTATATGTCATGTCATAAAAGTATCGTCAGAGAAAATTGTTCCCACTAATGTTCAACAACTAACTCACTTTTTAATAAAGAGCGGTGTTATAAATAAGATAAAACGAGCTTTATATTCAATTGTGATGGAAGAGTATTAATATCTTCACATTAGCTCTTTCCTCCAACTGAATTGTTAGAAAAAACATTTTTATTTCATTGATGATACTTGAGAATATTTATTCCACTCTTAATTAATTTTTCTCATCCTAATACGTGTCAAACAGGATAATAACAAATCAGGGGAAAGAATAATAAAAATAACTGGTGTCGTAAAATCTTGGAAGTCGTTAAGTGAGATTCTGTTTGTATTAATAATTAATTAATGTCTCAAGTTTCATGTTGTAATTAAATCTGGTAAGAAATAATGTATTTCGTTTCTATTTTTACTTTGAAAGTATAGAATTTAGACAATTAAGTTAGAAAGTGTTATTTATTAATTGTATGTAATGAAGTTAAAATCAATAATTTTAGTAATTTTTTTTCTTTTATATTTAATGATTTAACTTATCAGGAATTTTATAAAAGTTTTCTTTGCTTATTATCATACCGTTCCAATTATAAGTGAACTAAAAAAAGTAGTATTTAAGGTGAACATAAAAATTTAAATAGTTCGCCGTTTAGTTAACTTATGTATGAAATATAACAAAATTATCTTACTTTGCGATAATACTACTTTCAAGTAATATGAAAAATTTAAAAAAAATTTAAAATGATTTGCTATTTTATATAAAGTGCTTTAATTTTAAAAAATTTATATTTAATTAATTTTTAATTTAATTTAATTTATATTTAATTTAATTTATATTTAATTTAATTTATATTTAATTTAATTTATATTTAATTTAATTTATATTTAATATATTTAATTAATATTTAAATTTATATTTAATTAAAATTTTAAAAATTTAATTTTAAAAATTTTATATAAAGTGCTTTAATTTTATTAAAGTGATTAATCAACAAATATCCGTTTTAAAATTCTTTCAAAAATCGTTTAAAGTAGTAAATTGATAATTTTCTAAAAAATAATTTTTATCAGAAGACTGTTTCCCTTATTCAGTGGATAAAGTAGATATTACATCTTTACATATTTTTTTTGAATAAAATTGTTTGTTTAAGAAGTTTATTTTAAAAATGTAGCGGTTTTCGGTTTCTAATACTATTTTTTTCTGTCCCCATCTCTTTCAAATAATAATTTTAAAATTGGCATTTAATTAGGCAGTCGAGAAGGACATTTAAAAATTATATGTGTTGGTCAAGTATACATAAAAAATCCTTATAAAAATCGAGCATGTGGTCGAAACAACAGAAGCTGATAGAAGAATCTCTATTCTAAATTTCGTATAATGAATTCTTGGAAACCGCCCTCTCCCACCAAAAGACTCGTCTGGTCTAAAAGAATAAAAATAATTTTAAAGGTAAAGATACTGTGGCACGCAAGTCGGAGATTGGTTATCCTCTTATGCAAACTTATCTCAACTTTGAAGCTCTACATAATATATAGAGATAGGCATAAGGGTCATTCAGCATGCTATAATGGTCAGAAAGGCAGAGTATATTCACAAGATACTATGTTTCAAATATATTTTGCGTTTTAACCCTCTGATTCCTAAGACCATTAGGATGGAGGTACCTCAAAATACGGGAAAGCCCGAGTTCCTCTTTCAAATATAAGGGGGAAAAACTCAAAACCCACAATGACAGCTGGCACTGCCCGAATTCTAAAACTCCTCCCTTTTTCCCTAACCCATCTGGAGGAACCACGCTAAGGAAGATAGCGTACGCCGCGGGTGTGAAATCAAACACACTTAACGAAAGAGGGTAAAAATTTTACAGTGATATTCGGACGTTTCGGACGGCCGCCGTTTTCTGCTTGAGGGGACGTTTCGGACCTTCCCGTATGGATAGAGTTAAATCATTTATTACATACTGAATCAAATCTTTCTACAAAGATAACAAGAATACAGAGTTCCCGAAAGGTCGTTTACAAGCTTTATAGACTTGCTTAAGGGCAGGCCAGACATAAAGAAACAAATTTGCAATAGAACACAGGGTCAGAAGCGCAGTGGGGGACCCCTACAAGGCGCTCTTTGTTAGAGAATTAACCCTTCAGCACACGCACACATTTTTGGAACATTGGCACACACTCGCATTGCACCAAATGCATTTTCGGCTCCTAGGGAGATTATAGATTGAAATACTGTTAACGATTCTTTATTAAACTTAAATGTCTGCTCATATATGCTTTTAATTTTTCAGGGTTTAGGAAGAAACCATTTTTCATTAAGGTGTTAATGAGTTTCTTTTTTGTGTAAGGGAAAACAAAAAAAAATTAGGAGTAAGAAAGAGACTTTAAATTGAATGCGAAGATTGAATCTTAGAAATATTTCCTTAAATAAAGTTTCCTATAATTTTTTATTAAACTTAACACATGCCATAAATATATGCTGTTCTCTCTGAAAATAAAGTTATGGCACAGGGGGCAGCATATCACTATTTTTTACAATTTAACACTACAGAAAAATTACAAAGTTGATGATTACACATAAAATTCACAACAGAAATAAAGGAAAATACTCAATTTCTTTATTGCCAGGGTATTGTTAAATGAAAATGATCCTTAATAGCATAAAAAATATTAGTTAAAATTTGCTTTGTTTCCTAACTGGCATAATTGTCTCTCTCCAAGTTTACTACATAATAAACCATCTGCTACAATTAAGCAATTTTAATTTCGAAAATAACGCTACTGAATGCTTATAATTAGTATACACTTTCAAACATATGTATACTTGGCAAGAGTGCAAAATATAAAATAAAAAATATAAAATACATAATTAAATACACGAAATATTTGCAAGTACAAATTCATTATTTTCTGTTTTTTTCAGTACCTTTTCTAGTAGTATTTTTAACTTACTGGGAAATGTATTGATGGAAATTATAATTTGTTCCATTTTGAATTTTTTTTATCTAACTTTAATTAAGGATGAGAAAACATTCTACTGCTGATAAATACCAGAGATTAAAATAAATAATTATAATTTTTTTAAAAAAATATTTCATTTTTTGAATCTGGAACATATTTGAGATTCTAAATATTTACTTTATAAATGAGGGAAAAAATAAGAATCACTCTAAGAATTTCTTATTTCCAGGATTCTCTAATCAGCAAGACAAATAAAGTAGATATATTTTACATTTTAAAATAATTTTTCACGATTATTTTACAATGCACAGTTATTTCTATATTTCAAGAAAGTTTCAGAGTGAAAGAGGTTTTCCTTTTGAAGCACATTAGTTTCTTGAAATGAAATAAAGTGCTTCTTGCATATTGCTTTTTCATCCTTTTCTCTATTATTATTTAAATTATTCCTAAATATTCTCAAAGCAATTGTGTGAAATTGTTGAAGACTGAAATAACATCCATTTCTCACATTTGCATTAATCATCCTTCAAATGTTTTTTATATGTTAAAAAATAGAAAATAATACATTTCTGCAAATATATGCATTTTTATCAAGAATCCATGATTTAATGAAATATTGTGAAAATTGTTGGAAGGAAAATATATCCATAATAGAATTGTCCAGAGATGTATGCAACGCTGGGCGGAGCTTAAAATAACCACGCCCCTTTTGTCTGCGTCATTATTGAACGAGCAAATCGGTTATTGTCTAAAATCTCTTGTACCTCAGCTTTCAACAATTAAAGAGAAACACGCAATAAAATATCTGTATAAACAATGAAAAGTATTGTGATAAATTAAGCTAAAAAATGTACATGAGATTTTGTATTACATCTTCCGTGAGTAAATCTGTTACAATCAGTTCTGAGATATGGTTGGCAGGCTAAATGTCCGTCTTAGACGGGCACAGATTTTCTAGTACATAAGAATAAGAGAATATATAATTCTGATTTAAATTTTTCTAATAGTTAGTTATTGGATTTTCATTCACGTAACAGAAGCTTATATATTTTTCATCACTTTGAAGCAACAAAAATTCGAAACATAAATTGTACGTTAACATGGATTCTGCTAATACATATCCTTATTCCTATCTTGATATTAGAAATTATTTAAAAAATACTAGGAAATGATCATTCTCTTTATTGACATGAATATTGTTACGAACATGGAAAGTCGCTTCCCAGCAATGTTAGTCTGATGGTTGGGAAGAGAGTTTTACAAGGTTAAGCATGGAGTGACGGAAAGCGCCTTTTCCGGGATCCCTGACTTGGCGACGAACCTGGCGGCCGTTTTGGCGACTTGGCGAAACATTTGGCGACCTTGGCGAAACATTTGGCGATCTTGGCGAAAAATAGCTGATTCCAGAAAATGCAACCCTTTTCTCGATATTTCTATTAGGAAAGGGAATACACGAGAAAACTCCATGTGACGTCACGGCCTGTCGGGGAGAGTATATAGGGACGGCGCCTGGATCAGAGGGGTTGTTGTTGATGCATTGAGAACGACTTTGGAGCTTCGTCCGCAGTGCGAGCTTAGAAGCTGGTGAGCTGAGCTCTATTGAAAATGCAGTTATTGTCGTTACTGGTTATTTGCTGACTGTTTGTGTTGTTAAATATCAAAGTGCTGAACTGTTATTGCCTGTGAATTGTTGTCTATTTACATTGGTAATCTGTGCAAGAGCTATTGTTTCCTGCACCTGTGCTGCGTGTTTTCCTGCATATTTGCAAATAAACCTTCATTCTCCATTATCCTGCGTGTTGGACTGTTTAAACCATACACCCACAGTAAGACTTTTGCAACAATATGAACAAATTCAAAATAACAATATTTAAAAAAAAATGTAATTTCCAGTTTTCATCATAAATTGATTTGCAAATGATTTCCTCGCAAGTCAAAAACTAGTTTCAAACTACTTAATTAGAATACTTTTACTTTGCCTTAAATAATACACACTGCGAAGAATTTTTCTACAAATTAGACGAACTTCACAAAACACAATCCACTATGTAATCAGCATTAAATCCTCATTTCCTAAAATATTCTAAATTTAGCGTTTCAATTAAAATGTTTCGGAATTTTTATGACATTTTTTTCGCAATAACTGCCATACAATAACACCCATCTAAATTATTTCCTTAATATTTCAACTTCCGTGCAGACTTTCTCAACTTATAGTAATTTGACACTTTATTTTCCACGTTGATCCCAATAAAGACTTTCCCGTTCAGAAATTTAAATAAATATATCTTTTGAAGTCGTTAAGCAGCGGACGAAGACGGCAGAAAGCTTCGCCAAATGACCTGCGATTTAACTTGAATAGGAAAGTGTTTTGTAAGGACTTAAAGTAAGCACCATTCTTCTCCCAGGAGAATAAATCAGATCGATCCATTGGAGATTTAGAAATTGAAGAAGTATGAAGATAAGTTATATTTCCTTCTCATTTCCAATCCAGAAATGTGCAGGTGGAAAAGCCTTAATTTCAAGTCATTAATTATGGATTTCGGTGCTTTTATCCACGTCAGAAGAAAAGTAGTGCTTCATTGTTTTATTTCAGTTTTGAGCACTGTTTATCTTTTATTACATATTACATAAAACATTTATCTAACACCTAAACAGTCTTTTGTTTAAATGTAATAGCTTAAATTGGAGGCTTATATGAAATTAGGAACAGGACCTTAATTTCCTATCTTTAGAAATAGCTGTTTTCGCAAAATATTACAGTTTAGTTTAGTTATATTAACGTCCCGTTTTGAAGCAACACGAGGGCTATTTTGGGACGGACCTCGTAATTTTGAACAGCGGTCAGATGACGAGGACGACACCTGAGATGGCGCCCCCTATCCAAATTTCCACGCCACACCAACGGGAGGACGGTGGGCCACTACATATGATTTAACGTGCAACAGGCCCCATACACGGCGGATCTTCAGTGGAATCGGGTTTCGAACATGAAACCCTCCGGCTCCAAAGCCGAGACCTTACCACTAGACCGACGCAAAATGCTACAGAAAAATTTCAAATGATAATCTCTCCGACGTTAGTTATTGAATTTTAAGTTGTTTTTTGAGCAACGAATCAAAACATTTTAATTATTCATGATTCAACCATATGAAATTCAGAATCCGTAGAATATTAATTGATTCGCGATTGCAAAATATTGATCAATTCTCATCAAATGCTCTTTTAAAGCTCAATATATAAGCAATTGTATATACTTTAAGTGTTGTTGATCAATTCTCATCAAATGGTCTTTTAAAGCTCAATAAGCAATTTTAATACTTTAAGTGTTGTTGATCAATTCTCATCAAATGCTCTTTCAAAGCTAAATAAGCAATTTTAATACTTTAAGTGTTGTTGATCAATTCTCATCAAATGCTCTTTCAAAGCTCAATAAACAATTGTATATACTTTAATTGTTGTTGATCAATTCTCTTCAAATGCTCTTTAGAAGCTCAATAAGCAATTGTATATACTTTAAGTGTTTTACAGAATTTCTTCACATTTCTATTTACCTTAATTTTGAAATGTTTTCTTTCTCAGTTACTTTCAAATTAATATTTGCTCCCTCCAGTGGGTACGTAATAATAAATCAAAGAATAAAATTCAGAAAAACTATTTAAAGAACCAAATGTTGCGCTAAGAATATAGGGAAAAGTCGGGTAAGATGGCGACCATAAACTTTGGAGATTTTTCTTGACCTCAATATTCGTTGCAGGAGGATTATTGTTTCTGTAAAATCTTCTTCATCATTTTATTTTAAAATGAAATTTTTAAAAATATTTATTCTCAAATTTGAGACCCCAAGATTTCATTTTTTTAAAGGCATTTTCGTCATCTTACTCGCACAGTCGGGAAGATGTCGAACTGAGATAACAAATTAATTCATAATAATTAGATCATATCCTCATCATAACAAACTGCACATATCAGAAAACAAACATAATCGGTAAAAGTAACAGTACAAAACAAATGGAATATTATCAATCGAAATTTGAGATTCAAACCTTAACAAATGAAATCAATTCCTTGGATTTTGTCCCAGCCACTACAGGTGGATTGGGGGCCAAACTTCAATATAAAACATTGGAATACCAACTGTGTTTTTCCTTGCTCACTGCAAATGATGCATTCTCCTTTATAGAGGTCTTCTGGGTCCAGATTGTCATCAGCGTCAACGTAAGGAAATTCAAATGAATGAATTGAGTCTTCAGACTCAGAACATTAGAAGTCGAGGTGTCGCTTAGCTATTATTTTCCTTTTTGTAGAATGTTTAGCAGGTCTGTTGCCTTTAGACTTAATAACCCCAGCCATCTTCAATTGTCACAGTTTTCGTTTATCTTCTTCTTCCTCTATCTCCTTTATTAATGATATGCTCATTTTTCACTGGAGTGCCAGTAAGTTGCATGAAGGGCAAGCGGCAGTCAGGTAGCACGACGAGTTCATAAATTAACGCGGAGGGGTTCGTCATCTAACCCTCCACCTAATTCGTCATCTTACCCGACTTACCTTCAAAAAAAATGAAGGATATGAGCTCATAAGAAAAAATTAAAATAACACATCATTGAAACGTTCAGATTAGCTCTTTACGAATATCACATGTATAAATCAAAAGTATTTAGTACGTGAACGCTATTCTCTTACTAAGCAGCAACCAAATGTTGCGTAAGAACAACTCAAAAACATAATACCGCGTACTGTGAATCACACTAATAACGTGGTGGAATCTTTTGATGTGATCCGGTATTTGGTCACTATAGGTCTCTGATGGTTAAGAATCGGGCATTCAGCAAGGGAAAGTTTTGAGAAAAAGCCAATTCCTCATCTTACGCTCTTCGTTGTCTTACCGGACTTTCCCCTCCATTTTATTAGTACAGAAATAAAATGTCATCCTAGAAGTTCTATACGCAAATTACTGTTACCCTGAAGTATTTAAATACCACGTTAACAACCGGGCGAGGTAACAATACGGAGCCCCCAACCCCATAACCGACGTATTTTTTTAAAATTCTATGGTACCTGCATTCCAAACGTCAAACAAAGTTTCCCTTAGAAGTATGCATTGTATTACCAATAAATATGATAATAATATTATGGTGATAATTTTTAATCTTCATATTAAACGTTATATAGTGGTATTATTGAAACAAAAACAATATATTCAACAAATTTATTTTAGAAATTTATAACTTTATATGTCAAGTCTATAAAACCATTTTTTTTCCTTCACACTCCCGCTTTAGCGCCACGGGTAGTTGCCCCTGGCGCCACGGCACACCCCCGTATACAGGCTCGTATTATTAGTTGTAGCAGACATCACTGAGAGCAGTCATTAAAAAAATAAATTCCAGAATGATCCATCTGCCTTTTTCGCCTCGCCAATAACTCCGCTTAAAAATAGTTTAAATTAATATAGTATTATCATGATGCATTTAGAAGGTGCAAGACATAAAAATCAGAGCAAGCAGTTTTCTGTAATTTGGAAAATAAAACACAAAACAACGAATTTTTTTACAAAATTCCGTAATAAGAACACAGTATTTCAAGCATTAATGATAGAATTTTAAGAACCTTGTGTACATGATGTCTGAAAATGATCAATAATCAATCACTTCTAATACTATATGGAGATAATAGAACTGGCATTTAAGCTGTAGCAAGTCTTAACCCTCTCACACCGAGCGAGGCGGTCCCGGGATGCCTAAAAATT
>BGPR01002869.1:16653-30966 GCA_013235015.1 Araneus ventricosus | reverse complement strand
CCCCTTAACAGCGACGATAGAATTTTAAGAACATTGTCTACATGATGATCAATACATGTCTGAAAATGATCAATAATCAATCAATTCTAATACTATATGGAGATAATAGAACTGGCATTTAAGATGTAGCAAGTCTTAACCCTCTCACACCGACAGAGGCGGTCCCGGGATGCCTAAAAATTTCCCCTTAACAGCGACGAAGGCCGGTCTAGGGCGTTTGGCTTCTTCTGAGGGGAGGGGAGGTTCTGAGATCGCTTAGGAGATAAGCACGGTAGGGAGAGGTCTAATTATCCTTGCCAACCACAGCCCATTTCCGTGAAAGGAAGGTTAGAGCAGAGTGTGAGGTGGTGGGGTAAATGACAACAGAGGTTGGGAGAGTCCAATTCATGTCACTTCCTCCCGAAAAGTCGCAGATTTAAAGGGGCTAAAAGAAAAAGTTCGCCTCGGAATTTAAGAGTTAAAGGCATCAAGTAAATCCCGAATCTTATTAATGCAGCTCTCTCATAGCTCATTCTAATATTCACTTGATCTGGATAAAAACTAATGTAAGCAATGAAATAGCCATACATTAGCAAAAGAAGCTTCAGAATCTGTAAATCCATATCCTTCAACACGTTCCTCATTGAAATGTACTGCCACGAAAATTAATCTGAACGACTGTCTCTTCCAAAATTTGAACTTAAAATTCTTCCTATTAGAAGTTCCCTGGAAATTACTTCATCAAAATAATATTGATTGAAAACGTCGACGAAAGCTAAAAGCAATTTTAAACTTATTTGCACCTTATTAGTTACGAACGTAAGAGTATTAAAGCTGTTATTAAATATGCCAAATATAGTGTTCATGATTATGCATTGTAAAGTGAGACAGAGTAGCATATATATTTCTAAATGTTACCTGAATTAACAATGAAATAATTCAAAGTGAATTTAATCACACGTTATTTTCTACGACGTCATAAAACAACAATAATTGAAACAGTAATTACCTTGATTACACTAATGAATAACAGTGCAGGACTGTTAATGATGACTCACACTCATTAGAACAATTGTTATTGGCTTAAGTTATTAACGAAACATAATTACCCCACCTAAACTTATAATGAATGCGCAGGCGAGAAGGTAAAAACAAGATTTATTTTTTCAGCCTTAAATTAAGAGGCGAAGCACGCAAGACGAAGCAATTATTATAATTGGAAATTTATTTAAAGAGAAGTAAATTAGATAGCGTTTTCGGTTTGAAATTATATACATAATGAACGCTTTCTTATCTCTAAATATGAAGATAAGGGTTAGCTTCAAGAATGTCTATCTTATTCATGTTTCATTCCAGTATGTGAAACTGTCGAACTAATTACTCAAATTAAAATTGTTTCCTTGCATGATATTACATGAGGCACAATTAGCTTCAATTTAAGTAATTTAATCGAATACCTTTACAGAAATATATATTTTTCACTCTTCAGTTTCATTGAAGGCTATAGAAATTGTACCTTTAGGCATTTGTCTGTAAACTGATTTGATTTGCTAACAAGATACATTAATAATACCATTTGAGAGTTAAATTATATTATTGATAAAGCTTCTGAGAACTCTTTTTAAAAATTTAAGTCTGAAACGTATAAAGGAAATTGATTATGCTTAAGTGGCATTAGTCTGGAAATGTTCGCCAGTATTATTTTAAATCCTTGAGGAATATTTCCGGTTGCCTTAACTTCATTCTTTTCATGTGATGTTCTCAGCAACAACGAAACTCTATATTATATCTGATAGAATCATAATTGGTTTATTCATCTAGCTATGTTCTTACAATTTATCTATTAATTCTGAAAAATATTCCACAAGATTATATTTTATATATTGTAAACAGCAATTAAAAAGTGAATTATTGTATATTTGGAATACATCTACAAAAGCCTCTTACAGAATTTATAAAAACTTCACCCTGAAATGTATTGAAGGTTTGGAAATACTATCGATGCCAATAAGGCAATTCTGACTAACTTGACTCTTCTCTAAGAAATTATTAATAAAGTCTTTTCACACTATCCACGAATTGAATATAAAACATGAAGCCTAGAAAATGAAGGACAAAGCACAACTAAATGACCATAGTTGATCCATACAGAAATTATCTTAAATGTTTCAGACTTATTTATACAACCAATCATCAAGATTAAGTCGTAATTTGTTCCTGAATATTTCATTCAATACCTTGAAAAAGCTTTGGAACAGAAATCCTCTTTTTGAGTTGTTTCAAAAAATTGTAATCTTGACTCGAAGAACGTGAATAGACATGATTCATTCCAAGAAGGAAAGTTTGGAATAATGGAACCTGGAAAGCAACCTCAGATCGATTAGTCAACAATTGTGAGCATTCTAAAATATATTGGCTGCAGATTGTAGCAGAAGTGACTAAACCGGGGAGACAGAGACTCAAACCAGTATCAGATCGCATTGCCACCGATTATACGGATGCAATACTATGTAACATTTTCAGTTTAGCGTGAAAGAGATTATTCTGCAAGATTGTCTGACCCAGGAGCAGCATGTACAGCACTTGTTCCAGGAAAACTGTCCAATAGAGACTAGACAAATCAGTATGAGCAAAAGGCGTTGTGCAGTGTGTCTACTTTGAAGTTTGAGTGCAAATGCCTTCGATTAAATTGGTGTCAGTACTCTTGAAATGGACTTGGAAACAGCAAAATATCATGAATCCCCATGATAAATTCACATTGTCCCTGGATGCTGACACTTAACACAATTATCTGGAGAGAATTAGGAACATATTTCCATCCTTAGTAGAGGGAAAGGGATCAGTAGACTAATCACATTTCAGGAAAAAGCAAATATCTCATTAATATCTCAACAGTGGCTCCATTAACCCTATCATAACAAGAAGCTCTCCAATATTCTTACGATGGTGTGAGGTATTCAGAATATCGTAGCAACATCGTGGATGTATCGTAAAATATCTTGTGGTGATAGGTTAATGCTCTCAGATAGAGATTGAAAGATCCTGAAAATCCATGTTTGACTTTTTCAAGGTGACTAGAAATACAGTTTCTATCCTTAAAGGGACATACGACTCTTAAACCTCGAAAAACTGCGGGGAAACTGTCAAATTCGATACATTATATCTCTGAAACAATGCAATTCAAAAACTCACTATTTTTTCTGGAAAAATATCTGTTTTTTCTCTTATGGTACACACATTTTTTTTGAGAGAGTAATAAATATGGGTATTATTTTTGGAGAAAAATGAAATAGTCACCTTGCGCGCATGATCACGGATAAAATATTTGTCTAAACACAATATTTTAGGTATCTAAGTAAACCAACAATCTGTTTAAGAAACTTAACCTCAATTTACTAACATTTAGATTTAATTTGTATTTTATATACCAATTTAAAATAAAAATATTGTTAAAAATTGTTCAAATTTCAACTTTTCTAACCCCCAAAAAGACAGTATGTGCAAAAGTGTGGTTCAATTTGTAGAACATAACACAACGCATACTCAGTAAATATTCTATGCAAAAATATTCAATAGTTCTTGAGATACCGTGCGCTCAATATCAAAAAAACACATTTTGAGATATAGCGCTTTAAAAATATGGCCATATTCAATATTGAGGTTGAATAGCTGTTACATTTTTCTTCATAACTTTCATAATTATGAGAATATTTTAACGCGGATTCTATTAAATTATTCAGAAAAGACAGGAAAATAATATATATATTTTTTTCATAAAATCGAAAATTTTCGAGTTTTAACAGTCGTTTGTCCCCTTAAAAGAATGAAGTGCACCTCAATGCTATATAAAGTAGATGATGATCTACTTCATTAAGAATCTTAGTAAGTTTAGAAAGCAACGAGGAGTACAGTCCCTTCTAAAGGTTAAATATAAGGTAGCTATTTCTTCTTTTGAGAACATTGTTTCTTTCCACGAAAGGATAATTGTGTTTGCTATTGTGCTTACTAAACATACAGTGTTTTGCCCCAATGCTAGAGAATGTTCGCCCCTGCAAGGACGTTAGAGTCTAGACGAAACAATTTTCACGAAGAGTGGAGCTTAATCCCACGTTGCCACTTGCAGTAAGAATTGGTAAGGAGATAGATCTAAGCACATTTTATATCTTGGTGCTTTCGCCGTCTGGTCTTCCCAACACACAGACATGAATTTTAAAGATTTCTGTCTCAATGAAAATCTAAAAGAGTTTGTTCAGAAGAGTTGAGTTATAAATAATTTTAATAAACTAAATGCTCTGAATTTAGATGTTATAATAATGAAATAAATCTCTTCTAATAATATAGGAGAATGTGTGTGTGTGTTTCCGTATGTGTGTTGGTCCTCTACAGGCCAGACCCTTGGACCTAGAGCTTCGAGATTTGACACAAACATACTTTGGAGGGTAGGAATGTGCACCTCGGAGCCTTTTTTCAGAAATTTTGATAAGAATTTTAATTAATTATATATTAAGCAACAGTTTGGGGCTTTTCCTTATTACATATTAGAGCACAAACTATATTTTCACGCCATCTGAAAGTGCAAAATATTACCTTTCCAATGACATCAATTAAGTTGCCGTACAATTTTTTCTGGAATTTTAATGAATTTTTAAAAGTACTTTTTTGGCATAATTTACAACAATACTTTTCATTGTTGCAAGAAAAGTCAAAACATTTTCATTGTTTAAATAAAAATTGAAATGTATATTTCTCTTTCATTGTTGTAATCTGAGATAATTTTCTAATACATTTTGCTTTCATATTTTATTTCATCATAATTTTTATGAAATTTGCAAGCCAAGCTCTCCGAGATATTTTTCTGCTTACATTAAGAAATATATAAAGGAAGCTCAATGGTTATGGCTGCTATGTTTTTAGTCTTACCTCAGCATGTTTTAATCCAGCTAACATGCCGCTGGCCATAAAATGTGCTACGTCATTTTAATGTTGTTATCAAATGCATATTTTACAAGAGGATTAAGATAGAGAAGATAGTGCTGACAACGTGGAGTTAGAGGTTACATGACATGGTCAGTTATTTGACTCCATTAGGAACATTTATGTAGACAATGAATAGAAGAGGTCCAAGGTCACATATAGAACCTGGGTTAAATATTTAACACAATCCGAAGTTTAATATTACGTTGTTAAGAGAACTATGAATATAAAATGATGAAAGATTTAATTTAAATCATATCCCCGAACGAACAAACTGGTCACCTAAGGTGGCTAGTAATAAATAAAGATGCTGAATTTGTAATACAGAAATAATCCATATTAATTAAGTCACCAGATAGTATCCTACTACACGCCAATATATAATTCAATTTATTTTAATATTTGTAAATTAGAAAAACATTAGTTACAATACAGTACAACATTAAGTTAAATATTTAAGGAGGAGAATAATATTTCTAATGTAGTATCGACACATTTAGCTCTCAAATGCCGTGATTTTTGCTTTAAATGAACCTCATAAGCATAAGATACAATTATCATATGCGGTAAATGTATGGGAAAAATTATTCCTACCAAACGATATAGGGTCCGGTGGGGAAATTGGGAACAAGTAGTAATTGGAAACAGTGACTATCATTGGTGAGACCCTAGCGAACTGAAAAACCTTTAATTAAGACACTCTAGAGGAAGAAGAAAAACACTTTCCTTCTTTCTCCAGTATTATTTCGTTACGTTTGTTTATTTTAACTGTAACCGTGTTCAGAGAAGTAAAATCAAAATTCCTTAAGTTTTATTTTTCGTTCTCTATGCCGATTATATAAAAGCTAATTTGCTAATTCATATATTTCTTAGATCTGTAGGATATAACGATTACGAGAAAACTTCAATTTTCTATCTCGGATGTCATCTTGAGGAACAGGTTACTGTTCTTAATTAACCGTGATAATTTTTACTGTGGGGTAGTTGGGAACGGCTTCTAATGCAACTAAAACCTTTATTTTTATGTATTTATATAATGTTTCATCATTTTATAGAAAGCAGTTTTAAATCTAGACTCATAGTTGCGTTCTTTCCTGTCAGCAAAGTTTACTGTTTTATGTCAAATTAACAGCTAAAATTTTAAAACAATTTACCATGTGATCTACATACACATTACTTTTTACATATAAAAGTTCTTTGTTAATATATATGATAATAATAATATATAATGGTATGAAGCCGTTTGACTTCAAGTATGGAAGGAAACAAGAAACTGGTGACGAGAAAGAAGAAAACATGATACTGATGGAGGAATATGCAGATGAGGATTTTGGCTCTTTTAAACAAGAAATGGAGTCCCGGAGATGGAGGAAGCAATTTATTTGGAATCATTCACGGTTGAATTTTCAACAAACCTGTTTGTTTTGATCTATAACCTTGGAGATGCCAGAATGAAGACACGTTATTTATACGTCTGAGGGATTCAAGAATTTGACGGTGTTGAATATGATATGACAGGATTGAGGACCACCATTTTGGCGAAATTTAAATTTGTTTCTATGGTGAATGACCAGTCCATTTCTCAGAGTCAGTTAAAAGCTATACTTCTAGATCGTTTGTTTGAAGTAAATTTTAAGAAAGAATCATCTGGTTTTCAGCCCTATTAGCACAAGATATTGCACGATATCTCTACGACGTTGTCCGGTATTCTGAATGCCCTGCAATATCGTGAAGATATCGTAACAATATTGTGCAGCGTCTTGTGCTATTAGGGTGGTATTGTGAATGTCAAGAAATTTTAGTAGAATATTGAATAGAACGTTCGATTTGAAGTGGAAAATCTATTTTCTACTACTACATTGAACTATTTGTTCTTACTAATTTTTATGTGTGATTTTTAAGTCTTACCTGTTTCCTTCCAGTGTATCATAATATTCAATTATTTCAATTTCTGTTAAGATCCATTTCCCAACTTTACTTGACAAAATTTGAGTTAGAATGATTATAAATTACACCAAATTGCTGATAGTAAATAGTTATAATAGTTTGTATGCGATATTTCATGAAATACAAGTTATTATTGCTGAAAAGCATTCAAAAAATAATATATTGTGATAATTGGGAAAAGGAAGTTAAATGCAGTTTGAGGCAATATACAGTAGTTTCTAAACATTTCAAATATATTCTCTTCTAATCAATTCGTTATTGTGATTAGAAGCTGAAATGCGTGTTACTAATTACCCCTTAGTCTCTGGAGTAATTGGGAACACTTCGGGGTAAAATAAGAACGCTCCTAAAAGTGAGGTTGATCAATTAATAATTTATTTTTGAAAGGAGGTATTGTTTAATGAACCCTGTAGAATATGTTTTATGTTTATGCACTCATAAAAAATAGTCTTCTTCTCCATCACATACTATCCTTTTACAGAGAAAAAATGACAGATTCTGCAAAATTTGTCACCAATTACCCCAATTAAACCTAAATAGAATCTTGGTGACAAAATTTTTCCACCATACCTGAAAGAATTTAAAGGCAAGCACTTACAGACGCAATTTATTTATCGTTTTCTACAGCAGACGGATAAAAGATTATAGAGTTACTAAAGAATATGTTTCCAAATACAGATAACGACATAGAAATGAAGACATCCTTGTGATAATTCAGAATTAACTAAAGACATAACTGAAATTATGTAACTTCTTTGAACGTATTAATTACAATTTCCCAAAACACTCCAGCTTATTCGAATAGTTGGGCCAAACTGTACTAAACAGCTAAGTAAGTTCAGATTTAGCACAATGTTGCACGAAAGTCCAAGTGAAGTCAAAAATTAATTTTAATTAATGTTCACTACATCTCGAGATTTAATACTTTGAAGATTGGAAATTACTATCATTAAGCCCTGATAAATTGTGCTCTGGCACAAGTCGATCTATCTTTTCTTATGTAGATCTATCTTTTCTTATGTAGCAAGGCTGAGATGCTCTTCGGTCTCAAAGTAACAAATAAAAGTATTTCCGTCTCCCAACCCAAAGACGAATCGACTAGATTTGGGAAACAGACTGGGATCGTAATTATAGGTGTTCCCTCTCCTCTGATGAATGAATACTGCAACGAGAGATTTTCTAGCAATAAATATTCGACTTTGAATGGTTCCAGGAAAACCATTTCGAGCTACACTGGGCTGTGTTTTTTCAAAATTAGTTCAAGTTTTGAAGAAACAAATACTTGTGAGTGATAATAATAGAATCGATTTGACTTTAAAATTGGACTTCTGACATTTTTAAAATTTTACTGGAGGTGTAAAAAACGAATGGGCTGTAAACAACATCGAAATTAGGGTCCAAAATGTCTCTGATGTGTTTCACAGCAGAAAATGGACCTATTGACAAAGACTAAAAAATGTTACAATTTTTAATTGTTTTCAAAAACTCAAATTTATATTTTGCAGAAGTCCCCTTTTAAAATCAAAAAGTATAAAATTTTTATAATTTTAAAGATTAAATTATTATAAAGCCAAGAATATTAATGAAAGCTAATTAAAATTAAAAATTTATTTATATATTTGTGAGTAAATTTATATTTATAGACTCAAGATAAAATTGAATTTTAATTATTCGTTTTTAAGTAAAAGACAGATTTAAAACAGAAAAAAAAATTCAGGGAATAATAATTAGAAGCAAGGAATCTCAATGAAACAAAAATAAAACCCAAATTAAATTTATTTGCAAGTAAACTTAAACTTAAAAGAATCCAAATAAATTTTAATGAGCTATTCGCTTTTATATAAAATTCATATTTAAATCAAAAAATTCAGAGAAAATGATTATAAAGCCTGGAATATTAATGAAACTCAAATAAAATTAAAAGTGTATTTATTTGCAAATAAATCTAAATTTGGAAAGCTACTGGTTTTTAACTAACATTCAGGTTTAAAATATTCAGGGAAAAACAATTATAAAACAAGAAATATCAATTAAACCCATATGAAATTCAAAATTTGTTTATTTGGAAATAAATTTAAACACTAATAAATCAAAATAAAATTTAAAATTTATTAGTTTTAAGTTGAATTCGGATTTAAAAATAATTAATAGTAAAAGTAGTAATGCAAATGAATTTTAGTCCTCTTGCGGGTCAATTGATGATCCTCTTCTATGCAGAAGTGCCTTTTGAACATCATAGGGGAACTTTGATGCTTTATTACACCATAACTGTGAATGACATCATTACAGGTTTTACACCAAACAATGCAACTACATTCATCAAATCGAAATCGCAAAAAGAAGTAATTTCGGCCCAGTCTGCAGAAGTTCCCTTTAAAAATCAAGAGGCCCAATTGTTGAATATTTCTTATTGGGTATGCAAACTGTAACAATTCATTGTTAGTCAAATGAAAAATTTGAAAATGTAATTTATAGGTTGTCTAATAATTTTGTTTGTCAGATTCTGAATGTTCACAGAGAGACCATTATGAGCTGTGCTATAAAATATTTTATAATACAATATCAAAATTTTCGGAAACTTTGGAATTATTAAATATTTTCATTCGATTCCTCAACAATAACTATTTATATATATGCTTAAATTAACTCAAATTATGCAAAACTGAGCTTGGCAAAAAAATTTGCTTATATAATTTTTAATCATTAAAATATTTAGTGCCAGCCTACAAGATAAAAATATATCTATAAAGTTATTTCAAAATACGAAAAATTAGCAAGGGAAATTAAAATAAATTAAAGTATATAATTTGCAAAATAAAGGAATTGGAAATGTGGAAGCAAAAACAAATGATACAAACATAATAATATACGACTAAATAATAAAAATCATAGTATGAGACAAAATAATAAAAACAATAGTAAAAGACCAATTTATCTTCTTCGTCTTCTTCTTACTAATCCTTCTAATCTGAATCAGATCAGATCCATGAGTTCGTTGGCCCTCATCACCTCCAACACGAAATCCGGTAGCTTAAGCAGATCATCATACACCAAGGCAACACTGTCAAGCAGATGTTGAGGAGTGGCCTCAATCATGTTGCACTTTGTGCAGATATTGAACTTCTTATCACCACGAGAGAATCTGAGGGTTTTTAAGTGTCCGGATGATAAGCGAGTCAAAGCTGTTTGGTGATTCCTAACCCCCTTGAAACGTATAGCAGCACCTGGGCCTTCACAACGATACCATGAATGAGCTGGTGGATGCCTCCAATAAATGTTAACAATGACCTTTCTTCTTGAGTATAACTCAAGATAAGGCAAGGGTTCTACGAAAGCCTGAGGCCTGGTAGTACCTTCTTTAGCAAGACTATCAGCAATATCGTTATATTTTATATTTATATGTGATGGTATATAAATTGTAGATGAAGAACACAAGTATTGCACAGGGTCCTGAGCTTGTTCAAGATATCCATTCCCCTCCGGTCACTAACATCTCTCCAATTAACAAGATATTGGATAACACTTCGGCTGTCCGAGAGAATCCATATCTCACAATATATAATTTATAAAAATAATAAGTATAAGACCAAATAATCAAAAACACATCGTATTAGTTACGCGCAAATGCAGCATCAACCAAAATAACAATGAAGAGAAAATATCTCAGTAAAAACGCTAACTGAAACTAGATGCGAATCCGGCTAAGCAGGTTGTCAAGGGTCACGCTATAGCAAGACGGGATTTTTTTTCTGTCTTTTAGATATAGCCTTCAGGTCACGAGGGGTTAAAATTTTTCGACATTTATCAGACCTCTCACTAGCTCTCATCTTGCTATATGGTGACCCTTGATAACATGCTTAGCCAGATTCACATCCATTTTGAGTCACTGTATTTACTTTATTTTTATTCTATAAGGTCGTGCTGAAATCAGTTTTTTTGAGATATCATTTATAAATAAGCACATCGTTTAAATAATAATTCGTAATAATTATCAATTGAACACAGATACATCTTAATGTAGTATTATTAGGAAAACATTGAAAAACAAACTCATGGCGCAAATTGCAATGCAACATTATTATAAATTTAGCAGAGTAAATTAAGCTAATAAAGATTAATATAATTCATTAGGAATTGCTTGCCTTTTAATGAGGAAATCTTAGAATTGAGAAAATATTTAAATGAACTTGTTTGTGCACTAATTGGGTAATCGGATAGCCATATCTTTTTAAATGCAAATGCCACTCCTAGACTACAGAAAGTGACTTTTTGAAAGAGTGTTAACCAATTTGCATCGCTTGAAAAGTTCTTTTTAGTCGTTAAATATTTAAAATTGTACAATAATTATATTAATAGTTTACTGCATACCAAGTTTACAGATGTATTTGTAAAGACAATCTCATTTAAGAGGCAAAATAAAATAAGAATTTTCTTCAAATATTTAAACATTGAATACAGTATTTGAAAATACTTTCTGCAAATGCTACACCGAACAGTGAATATATTCTTTGGCTCATTCAATGCATTTAGCCAAGAGGAACTAGGTGAAATATAATCATGGTACAAATTTTGTCTCTAGAGCAAACAGTGAAAACGAAAATTAATGCTTATCATCAGACTTTACGTAAAAAAGTATTCTAAATATTTACATTATGTTGATTGGAAGTTAAAATATTGAAAAGCTTCATTTTAAAATTAGTAAATTATATTTAACTCTTTGTAAAAAGGGATGGTCCTAATCATATTTTTTGTATCATTGTGATAGTTATGTAAAACTTTCGTGAAAGCAAAACATTTAAGTAAAAATTCCATTATACCAGAACATTCTAGAAAGTAAACTATAATGAAAAACATAGTTTTCCCTTTTCTTTCAGCTGGGAATTCATTCAATGTTGTATTTTCTTGATTAGACATTAATGTTGCGTAATGTCTAGATTGCTTTCGACAAACTGTACGCTTTAGCTTCATTCTGAAAATTTACTGATTTTTCTTATATATATTCTAAAACAAATACGTGATTTATGTAGATAAAATTCAGGAAGCATGAAAGCATATGGGAAATTTATTTTCATGACTACTTTTTAAAGAACTCGAAGTATAAATATTAAAGTTGTTGTTGTTTCATGTCCCACTGGCCCAAGAATAGACCAGGTCCATGACACCATGTCGCTCTAACAACTCCACAAGTCCTTTGCCCTCTTCACTCCACAGCTGCCTCGCAGAGGCGCCAATGCAGTCAATGCTATGGGCAGGAGAAGAAGGACAGGAACAATGGCAAGAAGAAAAAGTCTTTTTCTTATCGATGAATTTTAAGCCTTTAATGTGTCCACTACACAACCTGGCCAATGCAGTCTGAGCGGATCTTGTGCTTACGGACTGTAGAGACAGACCAGGACGGTTCCGGCATATAAATTAAAGTTCAATGCAATTAATCATTCACATATTTTAAAAGAAGTGTTTTACTATGAAATGGTAATAAGAGTTATATATAGGGTGTACTCAAATGAAATGACACATTTCAAAAATTAATTTTAATAAACTAAAAATGTTGGAATTACGAATTTTTTAAAAATGAGAGCGCATCTCAATTTTTTTTTTCCAGATAGGTAATGTGCCATTTTGGTAGTGTAAGGGGTTGTAAATTACTGGAAATCAAAAATTTGTTTAGAGCCATTATCTGAGAAAATATTAAAATTAGAAGAAAAATAAAAGCATGTATTTGTAGGGAATTGTACGCTCTTTAATTTGTAAATTCACACGTAGTGTGAAAATTTAAGAGTTTTCGTGATATTCAAGAAAAACTAAAAACAGAAACTAGAAAACATGCATCTGCTTCTGCTGATCGGTAGCCATTTCGTACGGAATATCCTCGCTGCAACAAATTTAGAACGGCGTAACGCCGCGTTACCTATCTGAAAAAACTTTTTGAGATACGCTCTTATTTTATAAAGAACTGTTGTTCTCACATTTTTAATTTTTTAAAATTAATTTTTTAAATGTGTCTCTTCATTTTTGTACACCCTGTATACCTATCTCAAATGACTAAAAATACATTTAACATTCATTTTTGAATTACATTAGCTTACTTTCAAAATTACTGATCCTACATTTATTGAAGTACAAATGAAAGTAATCTTTTAAGCTCTCTTTTTCTTATGGAAGTTTATTACCTTAACAGAGAGATATTTATTTGATAATTTGATCATCATTTGTTTTCATATGTACCAAGAATGTTTAAAACACAAAGCGTTCGTGTTTGGTTAATAACAATAATTCTAATGAAAATGATTCACTTCTCATTCAAATGATTTTGAATATCCCTTCCAAGCTTAAGAAGAAAAGAAATTTTCATTTTTGTAATTTATTAAAAAAGTGGTATTTTAGAAAAGGAGAAGAAAAAATAAAAGATTTATTTTCATAGAAATCAATTAAAATAAGTATATTCCTCCTTTCGTTGTAAAATTAAATGTCTTAAGCTCCAATAATTTCGTAGCAGGTATGAGATGTTTATGAAAAATAAAAATTATAAACCATTTTGGACAGAAATAATTATTAAGAATTGTTTTTCAATATAATCTCTTCTCATTACTATAAAAACGAATGCTTCTGTAAATTCTATCTGCTCAAAACAGAGATTTCTACATAATTTAAGTGCTGATTCTAATTTCTTATTTTGCCATGCATTTCGCATACCTACATTTTAGTGCACCAAAAAATGGATAAATCATTCAATTTAAACTGTAGTGATTTTACTACTTACCTGCACTTAAATGAACATTAAGTATAAGTGAAATGAATTGATTCGATAAAATCGATCCGTTTGAGATTGGTTATCGGAAATTTATTCCACTATTAAATTATCTGATTCGCGGTTCCACATTTTTCTCGGTTTTAAAAAATACAGATAAGAAATCTCCAATTTTTCAGTTAAAACTTTTATAAACTCTTCTTAAGAAAGTTTAAGTCAGAAACTTTTATTCAGCGGTCTTTTTTCATTCCGCCGAACCTAATGAAAAGAAGATACTTCCAGTCCCTTTTTTTAGTCTTTTCCATTGCTTTTTCTCATTACTTTCCGTACCCCGCCCTCATTTCATTCTGGGTTCACCCAATTACACATCGCCGTCAGCGAAAACAGCTAGCCGGGTGAAGAAAACGTCCCAGGTTCAGCATTCTCGATAATTAAACTTGATTCTCTCAGGAATCTTGTGAATCGGAAGACTTTTGTAATTGAAGAAATTTTCGAAGGATAACCCACTTTGAGTATTAGTTATGGTAGGTAATTATAAAAGCTATACATTCAGATTATTGTGCTGCTTAGAAAAGATGGAACTGTATATTAATTGTAGACGATACAGAAACTTGTCTGGAAAGTTTTCTCATTGTAATTATGTTCAAATCGTGTTTTAAGAAACA